>CAHIKZ030004810.1:4577500-4595000 GCA_903632075.3 Acanthosepion pharaonis | reverse complement strand
TTTTTTTAGGTTTACGGGCAAAGTTTAAATAGCTTTCTTGGGACATTATCAAAGAGTTTTTTGTTTTTGGCGCTGCGTCAGTTATGGTTAACGCTTCTAGTATTTGAAGTCTTTTTTGAACAGTTTATATTTTTTTCTAACTGATAAGGATTTATCAGATTTCTTATTGTGTCTTGTGTATATATATTTTTAAAATTTTTTATATATATATATATATATATATATATATATATATATATATATATATATAATATATTCAAAACTCTAATAGCTAAACATTTGGCAGTAATAAATAAATTTTATTACATCTATTTTCGACCTTCTTGAGTCGGGACCAGCAAGTGCGCACGCACACACACGCGCAGGCACACACACACACACACACACATTCACGCGCGCATGCACGCACACACATATATACACGCTCAAAAACACAAACCACACGCACACACACGTGTGTGTGTGTGTGTGTGAGAAAGAGACAGAGAGTGAGAGAGTGGCGAAATGTTCTCGGCCTGGCGCATTTCAGAAAATCAGTATTTTATATATATATATATATATATATATATATATATATATATATATATATAGATAACAACTGATATATATATATATATATGTGTGTGTGAATATGCTATGCGCATTTGTGCATGTGCGGATACTTGTTTATGACTGAAAAGCCCTTAAAATTACAAAAAAGAAAAGAAAAAAAAACGGAAGCTGATACAAGTAAAGTCTATTTTTATTTATTCTGCCATCTTGAAATAGTTAAAAGTTAAAAAAAAAAAGAAAAGTTAAAAAAACCAAAGATCAAACCGGAAACTCGTCATTCAAGGAGATGCAAATTCCTAACAAACGAATGAGGCGGTCGGTTGCTAAAACCCAAAATTAAGAAATATAATTTGATACCGGAATCAAATAAAAGTAATTTGAAAAGAAAGCTTTCAATCTATACTGTGTACTGTATCTCTTCAGGACGTATGCGATGTTGGCCCTCCACAACTTTCTCTATTTTCCAGCTCTGAGTAAAGTTTGTATTCTTGCTGTGCATGTTCTGCTAAGTAAGCTCCTTAGGTAGGTTATTCGATACTTTCCCCTTGCGTTCAATATATATTGTGAGTATCAAATTCTCCAAGCCCTCTTTCCTCATTATGTTTCCATGATATTTCAGTTGTTTCTTTCTGATTAGAAGTATAAATCTCATTTTTGTTTTCATTTTCCATCAAACTTCTTTCTTACTCATATTTTCAGTCCATAGTATTTACAACATTCTTCTATTGACTCACATTTCCGCTGCCTGGATCGTTTCTTCATCTGTGAGAAGATTGTCCAGTATTCACTGCCATACAGGAGGGCAGATATTACATAACAGCTGAGCACCGTTTTATTTGTTTCTAACGAAATTTTCCTGTTTCTTATTACTTTGCTTGGATTTCGGAAAACATCTTTCGCTATTCCAATGCACCTTCGGATTTCGGTGTCATTTTTTTTTATTCTCTGTTAAAACACTATGAAATGCTTTTGTATAATTTTTAAAACAAAGGTGTACATCCGTATTTTCTTCATTTCTATTTAACGACAAAAGTGAATGCCGATCAAACAAAATTAAACAACAGGACAAATATTTTTTGTTTTAAACTTAAACAATCCGAATCCATTACTGGTTCTCATTATTAATATGATGTTTTTCTATATTTAATTATTTTCAGATGAGGAATTGTTAAATTATACTTCCAATGTTCTTTCTTATCTTGACTATTATAAATGTTATTATGGACACAACGTTTCAACCAGGTACCTCCGGTCTGTCATCAGGTGTTCATTGTTCAGCTGATTAGATATTTGTTGAAATATAAGATGTGATTTTTTTTCCTTTGATCGTTTCTGCTGAACCAGCGCATATATAATATAATATATCATATCTCATATAATATATATGTAATATATAATAATAATATATGTAATATATAATTATAATATATATATATATATATATATATATATATATATATATATATATAAATTATAAATAATATACATTATATATAATAATATATATATAATATATATTTATAAAAATATATAATATATATAAATATGCAATAGAATAGAATAGAATAGGCGTATATATATATATATATATATATATATATATATATATATATATATATATATATATATATATATAAGTTACGAAGAACTTGGTAAATCGAATGGGTAATTCCAAGGAGGATGAAATCCTGAGAGCTCAATGTGAATACAGTGCTAATATTTAATGAAAAATAGACCACTTTAAGGTACCATTACAATAATTTATTTCACCAAAATCCTTTTTAAAGGACTCCAGATCATCAGGTAACAATTCCAACAACAAAATGAAAGGAAATATGGGATTAGAAATTGATGGGTAGTGTAATTTTTGTAATTTAACAGGGAGGGTGATAGTTGTAGTTAAATAGACAAGGTAGAGTATAGGGAGGGGTTAATTTCATATTTCTCTTAAGCATGCTTTATATTGGGGTAGGAGGAGTGACCGAACCTTGACCTATTTAGATGGTTAACTTAACGGAAATGATATATAGGAATGGGAGGGTAGTGGGGGAAAAGAAAAGGAAAAATGGAAAGGAGAGAGGAGACAGACGACAGTAATACAGATATATCTAAATGAGTGTTACGGCAAAGAGAGAAGGGGAGAGGGAAGTGAATCGAAAGAGGCTGTAATTTTATTTTAACAAAATTATGTAAAAGATAGATTTCAATGCTTGATAGAAAATTAGATGTCTAAAAAATGATGAATGTTATCAATTTAAACATTTAATTTTTTAAGTAAATAGTTTAGGGACTTAATATAAGTTAACTACTATTTTTATTAGCACATTTATCGAGAACATATTAAAGAAATATTTAAAATTATAATAGTTTATTTACCCGACCAATTGTACTTCCATAATATTGTAAAAAAATTTCGGTAACAATAACATCTATATTAGTTTTACTTTAAATCTAATTTATGAATGTAATTTTTCTTTATTATTATATGGGTAAACTTAATTAAGGTTTAGGTTTCATTATTTAATAATATTTGAGGGTAATATTAAAGATTTTGTTTTCTTCTGTTTTGGTGAAATAAATTATTGTAATGGTACCTTAAAGTGGTCTGTTTTTCATTAAATATTTATATATTATATATATATATATATATATATAATATATATATATAATATATAACATATAATATATATAATAATATATAATATAATATATAATAATTATATATAAAATATATAAAGAAATATAGTCTTAGAGTGTGCTATATTTATGGGATAAAGTGCTCAATATCAGCGATAGAGCGTGTGTAAATATAAAAGTGAACATAGAAGTCAACACTTAGAGACGACAGTCTGTTTCATGCTATATGCATTCGTCAGGCGTGACGATTGCATATAGCATGAATTTATGTTTATATGTTTATATATAATATATATATATATATATGTTTATATGTTTATATATAATATATATATATAAATTATATGTAATTATATATAATAATACATAATTTATAATATATATATATGATATAATATATATATATATATAATATAAATATATAATACATATATATAATATATACGATATATAGTAATTATATATATAATATATAATTATAATATATATATAAATTATATGTAATTATATATAATAATACATAATTTATAATATATATATATATATATGATATATATATATATATATATATATATATATATATATATATATATATAGAATAGAAAATTATCAAAAACGATACGAATGCGCCATGATAAACAAATATGGAAACTGTCTGAAATTGAATATAAAGTCTTCGAAAATTTACTGCTGAGGCCCTTCGGGACAGTGGCGTAGGATATATCATATTTAGTTAAATCTAACTGTTGTGAGTTCAGTATCAAACTGTCAAAGAATATACACTGTTTTTGGTCATTTTTTTTAATTTCATTTCAAATATGGAAACTCTGTGAAGATAAAATGGCCAGCAAAACACCACTAATGTATTTATGATTGGTAGCGTCGTGGATACAGTAGTTGGTTAAACTGTCATTTCGTGGTCTTGTGTTTAATCTCTGACTCTAACTGGCATTCAGAGGGACAAGATAATACAATTATCACGAGTATATCCAATATCAACCAAGCAACGAACACCCGTCGATAGCCTGAGGGTATTTGCGGGTAAAACCAACGCAATGTCGGATGAGGTTTCAATAGGAAAGAAAAAAAATCTTAGAAAGAAATGAAAAAAAAAAAAAAAAAAAATGAACAACTGAATAGCAAATTGGAAAAATTCCTTTTAATTCGTTACATCTCGAAGGACTTCATTTGGCTAAAGTAATTTTTTATTGATGGAATTATATATGTGTAGGAGAGGGATGGAGTTATATAAGGAATAAAGTTTACCTATCATCCGGTTCACACAGCTCCTTAGTCATTTGAACAGGAGTAGAGGTTTATCCCTTGATTCCTGTTTAGGATTGGGTTAAAGTCTACTTCAACTCTATACTTTTCACGTCCCGCAGGAACTCTGAAATGTTATTCACTAAAGAAGTCTTGACCTCTCCAAGTCTAGAATTAGCTATTATCTTTCTTGCATAGCCCTAAAAACTTCATTGCTTGCTCATTCTTACACTAATATCTCTCCACCCAGTAACATTCTACCTTGACCCGTCCTGGGCAGCATGGCCTCTGATCAGGAGATTGGAGCTTTTGAGGAGCATGGAACCATCTCTTTACTTCTCTTGTTCTCAGGTTCACCCACACCCGGTGTGGTAGCACCTGTTAGGGTCCCAGCTATGGGAAAACCCACAAATAAAACCAACAGTATATTTTTTATAATAAAATGACCAACAATGCATTTTTATAGCAAAACGAAAATCAGTACAACACTAAAAAAGTATAAAAATACATTTTTATAGTAAAATTACCAACCATACATTTTATGATCTATAAACTATATATCTAAAAAAAAAAACATGCTGTTACTCTGAAAATATCAAATTATGTACGAAATATCTGTAGTTGAAAGCATAAAATGACGTACAAAATATTTAGACTTTGGCATTAAATAACCCATAGAGGTTGTTTTGCCACTAAACAAAATTAACTCTACCTTGAGTGGCCCTTGGGCCGTGTATTGGGTAAACGTTATTAAAAAAGCAAAAAAAAAAAAAACAACAATAAAACACACGAGTGTTGGTTATTGTTGAAGAGTAGCTAGCATCCCTTCAGTACCAGATGACCTGGCTCATAGCCTTACATAGTCTACGATTAAGGATTTCAGCATTTGATTAATAAGTTGATAGTAAGCTGATATCCAGACTGATTTTACTTCGTTTGGCTTTACAGCATTTGATCCTCTTCTATTCCTTGTAAGTTGTCTTGTTAATTGTTTTGTAACTTATTGTTCTGTGTTCTTTTGAAAGTATCCGTTAGCACCAGATACTGGTGCTGAATAAATATATTAATCACTTATTCTTCTCTGTGTGTCATTCACCTCGACAATACAACAATTTGAAACCCAATTTCCTAAACCTGAAGCAAATGACAACTGTTACCAAAGCAGGTAGAATGTTTTCGATTTGACCAGAAAGCTAATAAGTTCTCTTTAGCTGGTCTGAATTCACAGTTTCCTGCCAATAATATAATTATCATGGAGTTCAAACGAGAGCAGATTTTATTCGGTTTTTTTTTACACTTTCAAATATCATTTGCATAGACGATAAAATATTACGTTAATCGAGAAAATGCTGGGTAGAAATGGAACGACAAATAAAATAGCAATCAAATCGAATTTGTTCGATATTTTGCCTTCGATTGAGTAACAAAAAAAAAAGTATTTTTTGATCCTCCTCTATTCCCTTTAAGTTGTCTTGTTAATTGTTTTGTAACTTATTGTTCTGTGTTTTTTTTCCTAAGTATCCGTTAGCACCGGATACTGGCGCTGAATAAATATATTAAGCGTTCAGTCTTCTCTGTGTATCATTCATCCCGACGATACAACAATTTGAAACCCAATTTCCTAAACCTGAAGCAAATGACAACTGTTACCAAAGCAGGCAGTATGTCTTCGATTTGCCCGAAAGCTAAGGAGTTCTCTTTCTCTGCCGCCAATAATATTCATCATGGAGCAGATACTATTCGTTTTTTTTTTTATTCTTTCAAATATCATTTGCATAGACGATAAAAGATTACTTTAATCGAGAAAATTCCGGACAGAAATAGAATGACAAATAAAATAGCAATCAAGTCGAATTTGTTTGATATTTTGCCTTCGATTGAATAGCAAAAGAAAAGTATTTTTGATCCTCCTCTATTCCTTTTAAGTTGTCTTGTTAATTGTTTTGTAATTTACTGTTCTGTGTTTTTGTATGTATCCGTTAGCACCGGATATTGGTGCTGAATAAATATATTAATCACTTATTCTTCTCTGTGAATTATTCACCTTGATGGTACCACAGTTATAATTATATGAGGAAAACTTTAAATTTTAATCTTGCCATCAAGTAAAGCGAGCATTTTTAATTGGTCAATCAAACAAGGTGTCCGATTAGCGAGGCAGCTATTGCTGGAAAAGTGAAATCGATGAGCCGATTTCAATTTCTGGTCGAATCACTTTTGTCTTAATTCTTCTCGGAAAGGCATGAATCCATTTCTCTCCCCTCCTCCAGCTATGAGTTAAATAACAGCGTAGACTGGACTCTCTAGATGTAAGTGACAACTAATTTAGAAGGACAATTTGGAATTCAAACTTCGGAGAAAGCAACAGGAAACAATTCTAATATTTTTCTGAAAAAGTCACGGCAATTTTTCTTCTTTGTACCAGGTCCCTTTGGGACGTTTGCGATCATGGCATTTCAAACAATTTCCTATCCTTTGTAGCTCTTAACCCCTTCCCGGGCGTAGACATGTATATACGTTTTTTTATCGTCTATGCAAATGATTACAAAAATGTTCAAAAACCAGCAACAGACGTGTTTATACGTTGATCTTCAGTCTTTTTTTATGCCCTTCTGGGTATGAAACGAATCCAGTTGTCACCTCATACGTTTGGTAGATGTGTTAGCCGCCGCTCTGGTAATTCAAGGTGCCTCAGTTTCTCAGTTAAAAACCAATTAAAAAAAAAATCATCTGAAATTGAAACGTTTTTTCCAAAATAATTAACGGGGAAGGGACTAATAAATATTGTCTTTTTTTTATCTAAAGCTTGTTCCGCCATCCATTTACTCAAGCTCGCTACGTTAGGTTATGCGTTGTTTTCATCTGTCCATCTTGCCCTCAATCCGTCCCGTGAGTATCAGATTTTCCAGACCCTCCTTCTTCATGTTCCCCTTGAATTTCAACTGTCACTCCCACATGTTAATTATAAGTGTCCTATTTGTTTCCATTTTCTCGAAAATTTCATCGTTGCTCACATGTCCGGTCTATGGCATTCTCATCATCCTTCTGTAGAACCGCATTTCTGAGAAGATTATCCATTGCTATATAAAAAGACTGATATTACATAACATTTCAGAACTCTTTTCTTTGTTTCTAACGATTTTTTCTGTTTCTTAATATTTTACTTAGATTTCGGAAGACATCTTTCTCTATGCCAATTCACCTTCAGATTCCAGTCCCGCACTTTCCATCCTCTGTTAAAACACTTCCCAGATAATATTTAAATTGTTTTTATTTGTTTGATTCTAATGTCTCCATTTAATATTTTTTTTTATTTGCATGTTGGCCTGTTCCTTTTGCTAACGACCATGTATTCTGTCTTCTTGGAATTGATGTTGAGTCTTTCTGTAGGAGTTTCTTGTAATTACCATTCTGTGTCTGCTTCCACCCAAGTAATCTGTGGAGAACCACAGTCGCCTGCATCCCAAAAAGAAATGGTATTAAAACAAAAATCAAAAATGGGATATTTTCTGATGTTTATGAAGAGCATATATATTTTAATATAATATATATATATATATATATATATATATATATATATATATATATATATATATATATATAAGTAAATATATATATATATGGTGTAGATGATTGAATTGGCGAGTTTATGTGTTTGAGCATATTTTGTAAATGTTCACGTATATGTGTTTGCGTTTATGCAAAAATGAGGTAATGTATATGCGTTAGTGTGCGCAACCACGCCTATTCTTAAAGTTGGGAAAGTCGTAAGACTTGCATCTGTTTTCTTTTTTCTCTAGCATTTTAATCCTTTTCATTTCTTTCTAAGATTTTTTCTCTTTTTTTTTTCTATTGAAACCTCATCCGACATTGCGTTGGTTTTTACCCGCAACCACTTGTTTCTTCGGCTTCGACGAGAGGGCGACGGCTAAGGCGGGAGGGGGCGGACAAATGATGAAAACGTGGGGTAGCGGTGGATGCCAAGAAGTAAGGCACTGAGAGAATGCGTCGGGGCGGGGAAGACTGGGGAAACAGGCCAAGAGAAACTGAAACTGCTAGGCGCGTCTAATTCCATGAAAGCATGCACTTAGGTATATATTTGATAGCACAGTAAGTACAATGAAAGAATGCAGGCTAAAAAAGCCAAGGGGTCAATGCCAGATATCGCATTGGTAAGAAATGCTAACAATAAATCACAACTGTTTGTCCAGACAAAAACACACACACACACACATTGTATGAAGACAGCAATCCTTCTTTCATGCAAGTTTCATTAAATATGACTGACAAGGTGCTTTGATTAATTTTTTTATATAATTTTTGATATGATCTAATAATTTTTTCTTTTCAATAAATAAATTACATAAAAACTGTCCAAATATTGTGTTTTTTTCCAAGCGCTTTCGGCTATACATTTAGCCATTTTCAAAGTTGAAATATATTAATTGTTAATAAGAAATAGTTTGTTGTATGTGTGTATTTATGTAATGTTTTCATTTTCAAAACACGGTCAAGATAATGTGTCTACGTTCATAGTTGATATTATTGTTTTTTTTTATTTTTATTAATAAGGCTTCCATTATTTGTAGCCTTTTTTTTACATGTAGACGATGTTATTATTTTGTGTTATCAACAAGTATGTTACGAATAGGACCCAGTAGGTCTCCATGAATATATATATATATATATGTGTGTGTGGGGGGGGGGTTGTGTGTGTGGGGGGTATGTGTGTGTGTATGTATATGAAACAATAAAGAACAAATAGGAAACGTATATCAATCTATTATGTTTCACTTTTATTAAAGCTTCGTCAGAGATTCAGAGAAAAACAGAAAAAAACAGAAAACACTGGTATTTTCCTCCAGTTTTCTCTCAATCTTTGATGAAGCTCTAATGAAAGTGAAACAGAATAGATTGATAATCGTTTCCTATCTGTTGTTTATCTTATCATTGTGTCTGATTCCGATATATATATATATATATATATATATATATATATATATATATATATATATAAGTTTCATTGAAGACGACTGAAAAGGTACGGCATTGACCTTTTTATTTAAGTTCAATCTCACTATCGTGCAAGTCGTCTTCAACGAATCTTGTAAAAAAGACATTGCTGACTCATATATATATATATATATATATATATGTATGTGTGTGTGTGTGTGTACAAAAACAATTACTCACTACAGAGATGCATTTTTGTTTCGATGTGGCAGCATCTCGACTCGTGAGAACCAAAATGCATCTTTGTCGTGAGTAATTGTTTTTGTCCGTATGTAAAAAATTATAATAAATAATTATTACTCTCTCTCGGTATTGTGCCCTATTTTGAATTAATGCTGTGAACGTTAGTTGCTGAAAATGTTTACTTAGATTTTCATAGAATCGCATCCACTCTTCAGGAGATTTGATAGCGAAATTATTATTATTATTATTATTTCTCTCCTTATTAAGGCTCTATCTCTTGATATTGTGCAATCTAATTACAAAGATTAATTAAAAACGTTACGTGGTTCGATCAATTTTTTCAAAATCCAATCTTGTTATAGTTATATGTGTGTGCATGCGTAAATTATTTACAGATATATTGTATGTATATAAGAACAAAAAGCGACAACAGGAAAAATTATTCTTAGTCGACGCCTTTTCGTACTCTGAGGGACTTTATCATTACTTGATAAGCTCCCTCAGAGGACGAAGTGCGTCGTCTAAGAATATTTTTCCTCTTGTCTCTTTTTATTCATATATATACATATATATATATATATATATATATATATGTGTGTGTGTGTGTGTGTGTGTGTGTGTGTGTGTGTGTGTTTGTGTGTGTGTCCACGAATTGAACTCATTAAGCTCATTTAAACCCGTGCTCGCCACCCCCCAACACACACACAACAGCCAATGACTTTGTGCGAATATATGATATAATGAGATGAATGCTACTAAAGTGCCCAACGTTGCTTTGAGCAACAAGAGATTGGAACTTGTGGAGATCCATGATCGCCTACAACCTGAAGAGACAGGGAACATAAAACAGAAGAAGAATTATGTAACCATCCGTCTATGTATTATTTCATTTCCTTTTTTGCGCGCGTTTTTGTTTACATCTAAGGATGGGCGGTTGACGTAGCGGTTATGGTCTCAGACCACGTTCGAATTCCGTCCGAGGGCGTTGCGCTCAATTCCGACCAATTCTCTTGGGAAAAGACATGAATCCGTTTTTTTTCTTCTCTCTTTGCTATGGGGGTAAAAAGTGGCACGGTCGGTTCATTAGTCTTGGGAGGGCAGCTAGTCAGAATGGCACTGAATTCAAGACATGACAGGCCGGAGTGGTATAGTAAGGCCTATTATTCACTATATCTGTCAGATATGGAGAAAGTTTGTGGCTTACAGCAAAATATGAGATAAATAAATGAAAAATATATCCATATACATATGCAAGGGCAGATAAATAAATTCATAGTCTGTAGTTTTGGGCTGGAATTTTTATCTGTAAAATGTCTCAGATATAGTTTAAGTAAATTGACAAAAAAAAATGAGAGATTATTTTGAAAAATAGATATTTAATGTGTAAAATAAAATAAAATTAATTCTGCCTTCTCAGGCTAAACATTTTCCGATGACATGAAGTGAAAAAAATATATTGAATCAATTGCTAGTTTTTGCTGATTGGTTCACTGTGTTGGGCTAGATAATTTTTCTCACCAGAATTTATCTTACACATTTATAAGTTCATCATTCAGCCATGCATTGACTATTGCTATCACATTGTTGGTTTGGTGTTGGTCTGCTATGTACTTTATTCTTGATAAGTTTCAAAAAATAATTTACAATATTATCGGTCCTGACCTGGCATCTCGGTTTCATTCACTTTCCTACCGCCGAAGCGCAACTTTCCTCTGCCCTTTCTATAACTATTTTCATGGTAATTGTGCTGTAAGCATTTCTCTTTAGTATCTCGACTTTAAGCGCAATACTGGATTGGCAGTTAGGTCAAAACGTTATGGTTAAGATTTTTTTATATGGAAATTGTAAACAGAATTCCAACTCTCTGTTAATGAAAATCAAGTGGATTCATTATTGGCGGCCACAATCTTAACATCACTAAATATGTAGATGAATACCCACAGAAGGCAGTAAAGGAAAGCGGGAAGAAAGGACTAAGTCTCAATTGTAAGAAGACAGAATATATAGTTGTCAGCAAAAGATGCATCTATGTTAATTTAATGTTAACGTTAATTTTAACGCCTTCCAAATAAAACTGCTTTATTAATGGTCTTAGAAAACCGTTTTGTCTCCTACCATTGTAGCTGATGCTAACCTCGAGGAGAGTAACTTATAAAGCCTTCTCAGGCTAACGTTTTCCGATGACATGACGTGAAACGATTATATTGAATCAATTGCTAGGTTTGCTACTAGGAAAGTTGGTTCACTGTGTTGTGATAGACAATTTTTTCTCTCCAAAATCTATCTTACACATTTATAAGTCTACCATTTGTCCATACACCTAATATTGCAGTCAAATCTGATCTTATGCTTCTAATATATATTTAAATATTCTTGATAAAATCCAAAGAAGAATCAGCAATGTTATCGATCCTGACCTGGCATCTCAGTCACTTTCTCACTGCCGTAACATAGCTTCCCTGTGTAATTTTCTGCAAATACTTTCATGGTAATTGTTCTGATGAACTTTCTGCTATGGTACCTCGACTTTATGAATTTAAGCGTACTGCTAGATTGGCGACAAAATCTTATCATCTTAGAGCTGAAATGGCTAGATGAAACCGTAAGTTCTATACTAACAGCTTCTTCTATCGCACTTCTCGTTTGCGGGGCTCTCTTCCGGAATTTACTCTTCAAAAATTTAAATGTAATGTCAGTAATTCTCAGCCTAAAAGGTCGAGAAGCGATGGCGAATCGATAAAAGCGCCATTTTTCAGATCGACACTATCGGACGACAGAAACTGATTGAGGCCATCGCCAAAATCAATTTACCATAAATAAAATAACATACTACGCTGAATTATTCTTAAATTATTATTAGGAGAAATATTAGGAAGACGGGGATTTGTCCTGAAAGAAAGAAAGAAAGAAAGAAAGAAAGAAAGAAAGAAAGAAAGAAGGTATAAATGTTTAAAGTCTCATAAATAATGGACTATTCCGTTTTGATTACGGAGAAAACAAGACGGGGACTGTCCTGAAAGAAAGAAAGAAAAGAAAAGAAAGAAAGAAACGAAAGAAAGAAAGAAAGAAAGGAAAGAAAGAAAGAAAAGAAAGAGAGAAAGAAAGAAATAAAGAAAGAAAGAAAAGAAAGAAAGAAAGAAAGAAAAGAAAGAGAGAAAGAAAGAAAGAAAGAAAGAAAGAAAAGAAAGAAAGAAAGAGAGAAAGAAAGGTATAAGTGTTTAACGTCTCATAAATAATGGACTATTCCGTTTTGATTACGGAGAAAAACAAGACATACACTACTTGGTTTCTGTGAGAAAATGGTTGAAAGGCGGGAAGATAGAAGTGTTTAACGTCTGTTTCACTGAAATAAAAAAGTTGTCAATTTCAAATCTTTTCATTTGTACCCTCTTACTTCTTAAAATAACGACTAACATTCATATTTATGATTGTTATTGTAATATTTTGTTAAGGTTGTGAAGCTCAAATATTTAACGATGTGAAAAATGAATTCTACGGATTGCTATGAGGCTATTCAATCATTAACCGAAGATGTAAGTAAGAATCATCATAAAATTCAAATAGGAAAACGGTGAAATTTCCACCGGTTTTTCTCGTAAGATATTATTGCCCATTATTGTACGTCAATGTCTCATGACCTGTTGCGTATAGCTGTATTCGATTTGGTTTGCAATAGAGAATGACTTTCAAAAAATAATGATACAGTCCGACATCTTTAATCTGACATCTTTGCGACCAGGCCGATGTCGGGCCACAGAGAATATAGATGGCAGAAATCAACCCTAAAAACAAACTATGTAAACATAGTCTTGTTTGGCCATTCTTTATATAAACTGCACTATTATCAAAAGCAGAACAAAGCTTTAAACAATCAATGAAACAATCATTAATGCTTCCAGACAAGGTTTTTATTGTTTCATGCAATACAAAATCGAAAAAAAAAGCCTAAAACCCAAATATATTGTTTGCAACAATACATGTGTAAAAGGAAATTTGCTTCCCAAATATACCGAAATTATTGGCATTAGGAAAGTCATTTCACCCCAAGTAAGACAATAAAGTCGCTTAAGATGCAACAGGTTAGAAATGAGAAAAAGAAAAACATTATTCAATAGACTAATAGTTAATGCTTGATCAAATAGATAAATTCTGGCGAGAATGTTGTCTAGAATAGCTATGACCGGTCAGAGCTTTCTACAGTTGACCTGTTCCAGCTAAACAGTCGAACTCTCTGCCTTCGGGTGGAGAGGAACCCGGACGAGGCTCCGCCGAAGGGCAGAGTCTTGTTCGTGGAGGTTGACTGCCCCTGAACCCGTTTATGCAGGTTCAAAGAGGGATTATTTTGGGCCGAGCCTACGGGCTCGGAGATCCCACATTAAACCGGCCTTGTGCCACATGTAACCCTGGTGGTGGGTAACTAAATATCGCTATGACCGGTCTTGTGCCCAAAGTCGCGTAAGCCGGGGCTGGGTAAATTTTGACCATGGCCCGAGTGGAAACGCTCAGGTTCCCTACGTTAAAAAAAAAAAAACTGACCTTGTGTCGCAACTTAAACTCAGTGGGAAGGTGGTGGGGTGAGAGGTGAATACCACTTCTCGGCCTTTTGGATAAGATCAAAGTGTAGTAACTGTTCTTATCAGCTTAATCTGATACTCTCTTCACTTCTTTCTTGCTTTCTTTTATATTGTCTCACTGAAAGCAACAGAATAGTCCATTATTTATGGTGTAATGGCAGGGCGTAACGGTCGTTCAAACTAACGAAGGGAAGGACAAGTACAGTTATAATAGGATATTTATTCAAGAAAGCATAACCTCAAGATATAGCTATCTGTACTCATGGATGTTTTTTTTTTATTTAAGTGGGCAGCAATCCCTCTCTAATACATGTTTCATTGAAAGTAACTGTCCAGGTACTCCTGTTTAGAAAAAAACATAATAAAATAGTTAACAGGAATACACTACCAGTCACTTTCAAGTAAACACATACACACGCACATGCATATATATGGCGTTTAACAGGAAACAGACTGTCGCCTCTGGATGTTGACTTTAATGTCTACTTTTATATTTACACCCTCTCTATCCCTGATATTGAGCACTTTAACCCATAAATATAGCATAACATAAAACTATATTTTATCATATATTATATATATATATATATATATATATATATATATATATATATATATATATATATTCTGTTTATACGTTATTTTTATAGATAAAAATATTTAAGTAAATTCTCAATTTATAATAAACAGTATTAACTAAATTTACCGGCCGGAGTGTCCGAGAAATATCGTAGAAGATATGTCCTCCGACAGAATCGAACCTGTATTCTGTATTCTACGAGGAACTGTCATTTGGCTTGACTTGTAGGATACAGGTTTGATATATATATATATATATATATATATATATATATATATATATATATATATATATATATATATATATATATATACGTTATATAGACGTTGTTAGAACGTTCGCTTTCTGAACATGAGACCCGGGTTCGAAAAAAGCCGTCAGTGGTTGTACTAGCACGAAGTCACAAATCAGCGTGACCGAGGGTTTGAGGTGCTAGCTAAGGTCCACTCAGCGCAGCTGCAGTATAAACCACAGGTTGTCCCTGAAGGCGTTGAACAAAGGCGTCTGCAATGAGGATCAAATAGCAGCCCGAGTAGAATGGCATCCTTGGATTCGAATATATATATATATATATATATATATATATATATATATATATATTTATAAATTCATGAATCATTCATACAAAAAACAAATATTTAATGATTTAAATGGCGAGAATACAAACAATATATATGAATATATAAATATTTATATTGTTTGCGATGATGTATTCTCGCCATTTAAAATCATTAACCTCTATATATTTGTTTTTGTATGAATGATTCATGAATTTATAAATTAAAATTGCATCTTTTAATTGAAATATATATATATATATATATATATATATATATATATATATATATATATATAGTTTTATGCAAAAACTAGGTAATCCGTATGGGTAGACCAAGGAGGATGATACTCGGAGAGCTCAATGTAAATCCAGAGCAAATATGTTTGAATAAAAAAACAGACCCTTTAAAGTTCCATGTAATAAATTATGATTTATTTATAATTTATTACATGGAACCTTAAAATGGTCTGTTTTATTCAAACAAAAATATATATATATATATATATATATATATATATATATATATATGCGTGTGTGTGTGTGTTCTACGCGTTTCGTAGAAACCTTACTATTTCCGATGAAAACAATAAGCTGGTAGTTAACATAAGATTTTATACGCTAAGAACATATTCCTTGTGTTAAGACTGAATTTCCTCATAATCGCTGTGTGAAACATTTACTCATTCGAAGTGGATATGTTCCAGAAACTATGGTGTTCGCCAGGGTTGAATTAAACCAAGCATATAAATACATACCGGTCCCACATATGTGTAGACTCATGCCATATTTGCCTGAAGCATACACATCGTAATATTTAATGTGAAAACGCGTCAAATTTCTCTTTATGCTCATTTACACATAATGAATGAAATACTCAAGGATATTTTATGTCTGTAGATATTTGTACGTAAGTCTGCACGTATGCATACACAAACACGTACACACACATATTAGTATGTGCTTATACACACACACACACACAAACATATATATATATATATATATAATTTCATGTGAAAGAATGCTGGTCTGATTAAAGGAGAAAATACGTTATGGCGAAGCTGTATAGAAAGTGTATTTTTTGCAGGGTGCGATGGATAAATTGTCTAAATTACACAAAAATGAAAATAACACTGACAACTCTTTTTAACCGATACATTTAGCAAGATTACACTAAAATGTTTTAAAATACGAAAGAGTAAATTTATTCAGTATATTGCTATTGGCTTCAACCACGGCCGACAGACGTCTTCGAAATCTTCTGCAATTCTTCTCCACTGTCTTCTTGTTTAAATTGGTGAATGCTGCCATAATGTTTGCTTTCAGTGCATCTTTGGTGTTACAAGAAATTTTGTTGGTCTCTGTGGCTCAACTGCACCCCACACATGATAATCATTGCAATCTGGGGAGTTAGCTGGTCTGACAGCCATGACTGGATTTTTCCTGATTCTGCTGCATATATATATATATATATATATATATATATATATATATATATATATATATATATATATATATATATATATATGAAAAAATATACAGAAAAAACAAACAAAAATCTTAATATGCAATTATGCTGTATTAATGTTAATATAAAGTCAACGTCGGACGTTTGGGTCTATTTTAGAAAAATATATAAAAATTCAACACGAAAAGACGATGGACATAAGAGCACAACTAATCCAAACAGATAACTGAAATTTTTATATAAGATCAGCGTTCCGTTTAAATATGATCACGTCAGGTTTGTATTTCCAGTAGACTGTATGTAATTCGTGTTGAATTTTTATATGTTCTAATGTTAATTATGTTTAAATGAAAATGTCCTGAAGATGGTCTAAAATATACCGAAACGTCCGACGTTGACTTTATATTAATATTAATACATCATAATTGCATATTAAGATTTTTGTTTGTTTTTTCTGTATATTTTCTTCATACTATTGGATCTATATCCATATATTTGCTTATATATATATATATATATATATATATATATATATATATATATATATATATATATATATATATATATATGCATGTCTGTATGTAAATATTTCATACAAAGTATATCTGTAAAAGGACAATATGAATAAAGAAAAAAAAAAACTTGAGTTAGCCGAAGCGTTTCTGTCATCG
>CAHIKZ030004810.1:4572500-4575000 GCA_903632075.3 Acanthosepion pharaonis | reverse complement strand
TCCTCTCTGCTATACGCAGCACTATTCTCTGTACCATTTCTCTATTCAGATCACTATACGGTGGCTGCTTTTTGAGCGAGTATTATCAAGTACTATTAGTGCGAGGGCTATTCGAAGGCGTCTGATACCGGTATTGTTCAACGGCGTTACTATAGTTGTATCTGCGATTACAAAGTCTCTACTACAACGAGCATTACGAAAATGACAACGAGTGTTCGTTGACATCACAAAATATATTATAGCAAATCACCCGCATTCCCGCCGTATTCCATCGGTGAGAAGTATATTCCACTCGACCAGCTTCTTCCCGCGAACCACTGCTCTGTCGAACTGAGCCTACGGGCTCGGATACTCCACATTAAATTCGGCCTTGTGCCACAACTGACCGCGTGGGGCGGTTGGTAGATATCCTGCTCTGTGGAACCGACTCCCAAGAAGATGTGTCCCCGATCACTACAGTCTTAACCTGTACAAGTTTAGGGTCTTCTCCCTTTTCTTATCCGGTATAAATCTGCCTCTTAACGTAACCCTGTATTTGTACGTTATTATGACGCAATGCAAGATGTATCTCGTAAGTCAAGTATTTTTGGTGGGGCAGAATGTATCAAGTGGAAAATTATACACCAAAGTTTATTTGTATTATTTTTCTTTAGAAACTCATTATTTTTGTGGCCTTAGAATAATAGGGAAGAAACTGGATCGTTTGCTTCATAAGAAAAACCAAATACATAAAAGTATCATACAGCGAGACAAATCAATGAAAACACCCTTCTTCCTTAATCAAACAGTAATTTTATGCAAGGATGCTTTTCCGAGTGACATTTATCATATTCTCTTACAATGAATTCATAGCTCTCACGTTAGAAAACGCAGATATCTGCCATTCTGTTAAGCAACAACTACTACACACCAGCTGTAAATATATGCGTTTAGAGCATATATAATTGCCTGTGCGGCAACAATATATGCGTGCGTAGATAAAATAAGTGTGTTCTGTTCTTTGAAAAATAGCAGGAGCTACGTGTACAGTTTTCCTGTATGGTTCCTTCGAGTTGAGCATGCGCAGATAACTGGTCACCAACGCCTAATTGTTAGCTTGTCAATTACGAAACTGTAGACGAACTCACTTCCTGCATTCCCAATGGCGATAGGCTAAAATGGGCTGAGGTACCTTCCCTCACATCAGTTGGCCTCATTGTTATGCAAAGAGGCCTACGCGTGCCACAGCCCTTTAATAAGAACGTGAGAAAACTCCACCCATTTATCTGGGATGCTATGCAAGGCGAATTTTCTCCTCATACCAGACAAACGAATGTGGCGTGCACACGCATATATATATATATATATATATATATATATATATATATATATGTGTGTGTGTGTGTGTGTGTGTATGTGTCTGTGTGTGTGCGTGTGTATGTATTATGATTATATATATATGTATTATAATTGTATATAAATATAAAATATAAGTACATATATATGTATTATAATAGTATAAATATGTTTATAGTGATTTTCCAAGCGTAGCTTAGATGTGGCACAAGGCCGAAACTAGAGGGTACCCAGTGAGGATCAAACTCACTACTCAGTGGTAATTGTTCTAGCCAGACAAGCTTCCTAACTATTACAGCGCCCCTATATATATATATATATATATATATATAATAATTCTACATAATTCTGTGGATATGACAAATTGTTATAAGAATTACAGTAGTAAAAAATCTTAGTTTATGCCGTCGCGTTTCGTCTTCCGACTTTATCAAGGCAAACAATGAAAGCGAAATGTTTTTGTTTTCATAGTTACATTAAATACAAAATTTAAAAACGGGGACGTTCCTGCGCAAGCCTCTTTCTGGTTAATGGTAACTTCCTTTATACTTATAGTTTGTCTTTTATTTTCCATGCTGACAATATAGTAAAATTTCCTAGAATATTATTTATATATGTATATATTATAAGTATATATATATATATATATATATATATATGTGTGTGTGTGTGTGTGTGTATATATATATATATATATATATATATATGTATGTGTATATATATATATATATATATATATATATATCAGGAGATATATAAGAGACTTCCTGATGTCAGTCTGGAGAAGAGACCATCCTACCCTGCGGCACCTTTGGAGAATGCTTGAAGACCATGCCACAAGTTGACGCAAAACTTGTGAGTGAAATTGGATAGAAGGAACACTTGCAGCCATCGATAGCTGTGCTAACACGAAGTCACAAGTCATTGGGATTCAGGGTTTAAGTCTTCTGGTGTGCAGATTGTTGATCGTTCTAGATAACACATTCTCTACCAGAAACTGTAACTAAGTTCTGCTCAACATAGTCGCAAGAGAAACCATAGGTTGACTCTCTAGATGTGGAACAAACACAAATGTGCTTAAGCGAGAGTCGTCAATAGAGATTGGCTAGCTGTCCTCGTAGTCGCTTATACTCGAATACGAATGGCCAGTTATTATATATATATA
>CAHIKZ030004810.1:4495000-4570000 GCA_903632075.3 Acanthosepion pharaonis | reverse complement strand
AACTGTGTAGCGAAAAATAACGATATTTTAAATCAATTAATTTATAATATATATATATATGTATGTATATTTCTGTGTGGTGTGTGTGTGTGTGTGCAACAAGTATTCCTCCAAACAAGTTTGATTAAAATGACGATCTGTCTGTTTCATTTCTTTTTATTTTATTTTTCCGGTTTTTGAATAAACTGTTGAGTATTGTGTTTGAATTTGTGGTTAAACTGTTCCAAGTTGTTGTTTGTGTTACTCTTTTGCCCAAGTGCTTTTCAAGAACCAATGTTGTTTCTGTGTACTAGTTCGAATTACAAACACCACACAGACACCAGAAATGCTTTGTTTTGTGTTCATCGATACGTTCGATAAAGAATGAATCACAATTCATCGTTCATCCGACTCTGATCAATAAACACTTGTGAAATCGACAGAAATTATATTTGGGTCCAAAAGTACAAAATATTATAGCGTGCCTCACCTTTTATCATGAAGAGACCTTTTTAAAAATTGTGTAACTACAAGAAGTGCCGAAAATTTCTCGACCTAACTAAGAAAGGATTTTAAAATATTCTAATATTTGGTTAAATTTTTGGAAGGTAGAGGGTTCCAAATCTTTCAGCAACTCCTCGGAAAATGTTTTCGCGCTTAAAAAATATCGTTAAGAAACAAGAACACCAGATTGAACTACTTTTTTTCTTTCTTTCTTTAGTGATACTAAATTTTGAATTTTGCGGCTAACAAATTTTGGGACGACTTTTTAAAAATAAGCTGGACTAACGTTGGTTACTAATGAAAAGAAAGTTAATTTAAAATTTAGTAGGACTAGGCTTGTTCTTAATCACTACTTGAAAGCCGTGTTTTGGAGAAAACAATACATTCAGTGGTGATAATTTATTGCAATTAAAATAGGGGATTAAAAGGTTTATAAAAAAAATGATGTCAATCGTTTCCTTTCTTGTAACACCATTCTTTTCACATTTGTAAACATCTGCTTTCTATACGGCCAGTTAAGAACAAAACTGTTCTGGTGTATGGGGTCTGTCCCAGTGTCCCTTGGGAGATATAAGCTATCCATATATTTTCTTTTGGTGGGAGGAAGTAGGCCTGATGCTTAAGGTCTCTTGAATCATGAAAACACTTTATTATACAAGAAAACTAAACCTATAATAAAACTTGAAAACTGTCAAAGGTTGAAACTTGGAAATTATGATGATATTTTGTTTGTTTGTTTTGGTTGGTTTTACGGTATATCAACCTCAATGGGTTATTTAATGCCGACAAGAGTTTTGCGTATCTATCTATATTTCTGAGATGAGGTATTATGTACACATTATTCAGACTATTGTCCTCATCTTTGTCGCCATATTTATTTCAACGTTTCAGTCTTTCAGTATCTGTCTATATTTCTGAGATGTGGTATTATGTACACTATTTACATTATTCGGACTATTGTCCTCATCTTTGTCGCCATATTTATTACAACGTTTCGACCGTTCAGTATCTGTCTATATTTCTGAGATGAGGTATTATGCACACTATTTATATTATTCAGACTGTTGTCCTCATCTTTGTCGCCATATTTATTACAACGTTTCAGTCTTTCAGTATCTGTCTATATTTCTGAGATGAGGTATTATGTACACTATTTACATTATTCTGACTATTGTCCTCATCTTTTTCGCCATATTTATCACAACGTTTCGGCACAGTGGATAAAGGCGTTAGTTAGATCCAGTGACACTACCCAAAGAGTGTTTGTTCGATGAGCATTATCGGAATATAAGACGCACCGTTATATAAGACTCACCATTATTTTGAAGACAAAGTTAGGGAGTGGAATCTACGGTCACATTGTTACGGTTTTTTTGTGTATATTATATATAACTAGTGAGCGAGTCAAAATGACTTATTTCCCTTTATAGTCTACCAATAGAAGGTTGACCAATCAGAAGCCGCACAACACTGTATCCGTCGTGTATAAAGGCGGCCATCTTTGTTTTCCTACCGGAATGACCAGAGGCAACTTGTCCGGCGAACATGACAGACGGAAGAACTACGCTCTGCTACTTTGCTGGGATATCCACTGTGAACCTGCACTACGCTTTCCTACTCTCTCCGAAATATTCACTGCCAACCTCTGGATTCTATACTCGAAGACGACCGTCATGAAAATGTCTAACACACATTTGAAATATTGATTGGACCCCTGGCTTCGAACAACCGACAACGACTTATGGACAACCAACTATACGTTCGGCATTGCATACGTATTGCAACTTGGAACATCTTCAATCTATTCACGACCTGAGCGGCCGCCCTTCTTTTCCGCCTACTCTCCACCTATAACTAGCCACTGCGAGGTTCGTTGTGAAAGCAGCAGAGTGTGTTCTGCCGGCAATCATGTCTTCATTTGGAACGGGCAACCTGACAGAAGAGGACAAGGTGGAGTAGCGCTCGCCGTATCTAGGACCGCACACTGCTCCTTGATCAAATGGGATCCAGTGGTCGACCGCCTGCCCGGCGCTCGCTTCCTTCACTATCATTAGATTACCGTCGCCTATGCACCTAACAACTGCTGACGTCCAGAAGGACGTCTTCTACGACCAACTCCAATCCGTCCTTGTAGGAGTTCCTCGACACGACGATTCCATCCTCCTTGTCGAGTATGCAGTAAGAATTGAAATGCCAATTAGGCGATTATCAATGGTAATCTCATTAAATATTCTGACTGATCAAGCACATTTAAAATCCATACTGTTGTTATAAGTAACATATTTACATTACTGTATTTGGTGGCATATAAGACGCAGGGGTGTATAAAACGCACCCCAATTTCAGCAAGGAAATCAAGAAAAAAATTAGTAAAATTATTAGTAAATGGTACAGCCTAGGCTGTATTTGTGAGGCATTATTTTGGTTAAGCAAGCTATGATTGCAATTAAACGAAAAATGATAGGAAAAAGAAAGAACACGAGCCTATAAAAACTTTATTATATCCAAAGGTAAGAAAACATAAAAATCAAGCAATTATTACAACTGAGCAAAACAGTTACCATTAAAATACTATTCATCTTCAAATCTATAAAATTCGTCGTCTTTGGTATCAAAACTCTGATACTCATTTTCAATACTACTATCATCGTCGCGAAATTATACGTCATCTTCCGTTCCATTGAGAGCATTGCTAATGCCACAGTTTTTAAAAGATTTCACAACAATTTCTGGTTTAATATTATCACAAGCTTGCTTCACCCATTCGCAGAATTGTCTTTTTATTCTTCCTGTAAGTGTAAGGTCGTGATCAGGCATTGCCATCCACGTGTTCCAGTGCTCCTTCATGTTTAAGTCTAAACTAATAGGAGTTGCCAGGTAGCTAATTTTGGCCAACTATCACGAATTTTAAAACTACATATAGCATATAAGACGCAGGGGGATTTTAAAAGATATTTTTAGTACAAAAAAGTGCGCCTTATATGCCGTCAAATAGGTTAACTAAAATATGCACTCCTATTTAAATATATTTCACTGGAGATGGAGTAATGGATAGCGACTAGGTCCGAAAAATTGAAGAGCCGAGTTTGAATTCCAGTCGAGTTCGTTATATGCAATTATGTGCTAATACTTGGGAAAAGAATGAATCCACCTCTTTACCCCTGGTAATGTGTAAATAGCAGCAGAGATAACATTGGGTGGCAACCAGTCTAGGAGAAAGATAACTGAACTCAAAACCCTAGACACAGTCAAATAGCAGGACAAACTGTGTCCAATAGCCTTTGTTAGCAACCAGTCCAGGAGAAGTAATTCAGACCAGCCTGGATATATATATATATATATATATATATATATATATATATATATAATGTTATTCCACAAGCATGTTTTCGATGTATCACCAGAGCGACTAAACAACCGAAAGCTTCAAATAAGATTGAAACCCGATCGATTTGGTATCAGTCGGAGTTTCTAGCCCCGAGCCATCGGCTGCCTGCTCTCTCTCTCTCTCTCTCTCTCTATATATCTCTCTATATATATATATATATATATATATATATATATATATATATATATATATATATATATATATATATATATATATATATATATATATATATATATATATATATAAAAAATTCATTCGAAAAGATAATCCAAGTGGTTCTTTTTAATATAAAATATTAAAAGATAGATCCGTAGAGAGCTCAATGTATAGAATACAGAGCAATATGATATACATCATGGAAAAGCTTAACACATCACGAAATACGGTAATAAATCATGATTTATTTCGACCAGTATGTCTCATCAGACTGAAGATGTAAATGGCATAAATTTAAATTTATTCAGCCAAAAAAAAAAAAAAAAAAATTAAAAAAGAAAGTAGGAATAACAGGAAAAGGTAACAGGAAGTCGATGCGTTTGACCGAGAAAATCTATTTTCAGGCTATTGGAAGTAATCAGCCATTGGTAAGTGTGGTGAAAATATATTAACAAAAAATCCATGAATTCTTTAAATAATATATATATATATATATATATATATATATATATATATATATATATATATATATATATATATATATATTAATAATAAACTTTACACTAATATTCCATGGTCATTATTTATTCTATTGGAATCGTAACTACGATCCAATTCATCAGACCTACAAATTCAAAAAGAAAACAGAAAAAACAACTCCGGGAATAAAAAATAAAATTTACTGTGTATGAGAGTGTGGGACGAAAGTTAGAGTAAATGAAAGCTATAGGGAGGGTAACATATATATATATATATATATATATATATATAAAGAATTCATGAATTTTAGTTTTTAAAACGACCACGAGATCTGGTTTCGAATCTTATGGTCGATTTGTCAGAAAACTTGTTGATGTTATGGCCTGGGGATGATCCAAACTTGGTAGCTGTCGATGGTTGCGTTGGCATGGTCACAACTCATCGTGACAGGGTTTGAGATAATACACTCTCCCACAGAAACTGTAACGAAGGCCTGCTCAGTATAGTTGCAGTATAACAGGTGGGTTCTGTGGCTGTTGAGCAAACACAAATGTACCTGAACAGGCGTCTGCAACAGGGATTGCCGTAATAATCAGGCTTTCAATAATAAATAAATTCGGTATTTCAGAGGATCACACCGTTAAAATTCTTTAATAAAAGCTACAAATATTATTTGACATCTGTTGTTAGATATACAATGCATCCGGTCCGATATTAATTTATCAAAATTGATTCGGGAGAACCCAAATAGATATTTAAATAACAACAATTATGCGAGAAAACTGCAAATATCTTCGGACGTCGATAACGAATAGAATTGTTCCTTAGGTCTTTGGATTATTGTCTTTACGCGTATATCATTTGTAAGAGACATGGGTGTGCGTTGGGGTGTAAGTGATGTCGGCTCGGAATAAGAAATCAGAGAGACGAGTTCGAATTCCACTGGGGTTATTTAAATTCACTTACGCGCAAATACCATTGGGGAAGGCATGAATCCATCTCTTCACCAACAAATTATAAGTTGAATTCCAGGACAATCTTTCATAGTGAAAGGATAAAAAATTATCAGTAATACATTTTCCTAATGAAAGATTAAAAAGTTACCAGTAATACATTTTCATAGTGAAAGGATAAGAGATTACCAGTAATACATTTTCATAGTGAAAGTATAAAAAATTATCAGCAATACATTTTCATAATGAAAGATTAAAAAGTTACCAGTAATACATTTTCATAGCAAAAGTTTACAAACATTACCAGTTATAAATTTTCATAATGAAAGGATAAAAAATTACCAGTAATCTATGTTCATAGTAAAAGTATAAAAAATTACCCGTAATACATTTTCATAATGAAAGTGTAAAAAGTTACCAGTAATACATTTTCATGGTGAAAGGATCAAAATTACCACTAATACATTTTCATACTAAAAGGATAAAAAATTACCAGCAATACATTTTTTGAAAGAAAACAAAACAAAAAACAATGCTCACAAAATTAAATTCCCCGCATTAAATGACTCATAAGGAGTTAATACGTCATTAAACAAACCAAACCAAATCAAATCAAACCCAAGATAAAATATATAGAGTTGTATATCATCTTCTCCCAAATTACTTATCGTTCTCTTCTATTATTAGATAAAAAAAAAAACGTTTTGGGAACGATAAGGCAGTACATTTGCAGATAATAGTTTGATTAGATTATAAAGATTATTATAAGAATGTTAATGTACACACCTTTGTATAGGATTAGCTTTGTTTTCTCATGTCATAATCAGGCTGAAGAGTTGATGCACCCCCTAATCTACCCACCTGTTAATTTAAGCATAGTTTCTTACGGTTCGTCATAAGTTACTAGGTACGCACTCGGGTAAGTACGTGCGACCTTTATTTGTGTCTATTCAAGTGAGGCAATGGATGACTGAATGTTTACGTTGTTACTCATCCGAAAAATTGATGTCAAGCTATGAATTTTATTACTTGACATTATCAAAGGCTATACTGCTGAACTGGGCCATGTATTTGA
Source organism: Acanthosepion pharaonis (assembly GCA_903632075.3). Classification (NCBI taxonomy): domain Eukaryota; kingdom Metazoa; phylum Mollusca; class Cephalopoda; order Sepiida; family Sepiidae; genus Acanthosepion; species Acanthosepion pharaonis. The sequence continues at coordinate 4,563,465 of CAHIKZ030004810.1, read as the reverse complement.
TGATATAAAACAATAGGTAAATGTAATTATTCTTCAAACTGAAACTAATATTTTTCGACAAGCGTTAACTTTTGCACGGGGACTCTCCGTCCACAAGAAGCAATTGTCCTTAACGACATTATTCTTCCTCAATGGAACATTTCAACCAAATTGCTATCGTGCACATAAAGAACAAGAAAATCGTTTTATTTTTCTGATATCTTAAGTAAACATCAATTGTAATAAAGAAAACAGAATGCGTAATTATTCGGAAATGAAACAGATCAGTATGTATATTACAAAATTGGAGATACCAAAACCAAACAAATACAGAAATTTAATATATGTGAAGTGTTTTAACAGAGGGCGGAAAGTGCGACACTGAAATCTGAAGACGTATTGGGATAGCGAAAGGTGCCTTTCAAAAGCTAAGCAAACTATTAAGTAATGGAAAAATGTCGTTAGAAGCTAAGAAAAGAGTAATGAAATGTTGCGTAATATCAATCTTCTTATATGGCAGGGAATGCTGGACAATTTCCTCACAAATGGAGAAGAGACTTGAAGCAGAAGAAATATGGTTCTACAGAAGGATGTTGAGAATATCATGGATCGAACATGAGCTTCAACTTTCTGAAAGGACACGGCACATAGAAGAAGAAGAAGAAGAAGAAGAAGAAGAAGAAGAAGAAGAAGAAGAAGAAGAGGATATTTTAAGCAGCTCCTTTTTCTTTGATAACAATGCAGCACTAATTGCATGAAAATCATCTTATCGTCTTCCATTTCAATCCCATAACAAACCACGTATCTGTTCCTGTACAAGAAACGCAAAGACTAAATATATAAAAGCGATTACATCTTGCTGAACAATTTATGATAAAAATTTAGCCATGTTCCCCAATTTGACATTTGTCTCATCTGACATGACCTCTGTCGCTTTAGCTATTAAAAGACATTTTCTGGAATTTCGATAGGAATTGTTTTCTTTCATTCCAGACTAATTATATTAAACAAATCGACAAACATTGTGCCAAAGTTACTTATTGTCAGCCATAATGGTATTATAGAACTATGAAGACTTACGGACTATTGATCTATATAGCTTTTCAACACCCAAGAAGCATTTGAAAGAATTCAAAGAGAATTCAACAGTCGCTATCACAAGCAAAAAAAAAAAAAAAGACAAAAAAAAGACAAAAAAAAAAAACTGAAACATCACAAATGTAACAGAAATAGTTACAAATATTCAAGTTTTGATCTTCTATCTCAAATTAATGTTGTCTGAATGGACAACTTCAGCGTTAAAACAGAATTACAGTGAAAAAGTTTATTTAAAATAATCAGGTCGATTCTTATTGATTTAAGTTAGTTGATTAAAATCATGATTATACGTCGATCTTAATTCTTTTTTAGGCTCCCCTGAGCTTGAAACGAGTCTATTTGTCAATTCATTCGTTTAGTTGAGATGTTAGCCACTACACACGTACCTCAAGACGTCTCACTTTCTCAGTTACTAAAACAATTGGGGAAATGGTTAAAATCCAATGTAATAATTTCGTTAAAAAGTAGTAAATTTGCGATTCAACATCTTGCTTACATATTGTGAACGTGTACTTCCGACATGTTCTTAACTACTTGCCCGGATGTTGAGCAAGTCTCTCTTAAACTCTGAAACGATTGACAACAATAATGGCCTTTTGCTTATTTATGAATTATTTTATTTCAAAAAGACCAAGTAAGCAGAAATAAACTGTATAAGAGATTTTGATGGAAATCCAAAGAGCTTCATGGATATCTTAGTAAAAAAAAAAAATGACTGTTTTTTCCATACAGGAAACATTAATTGGTTGGTGTTACCGTCGGTTGAAATTTATAAATTCTTTTTCTTAAAACAGATTTTCAGGAAGTTAAACTTGAGAAGTCGATTGTTAACTTCTTTCTTATATTGATGGGGGTTTCCTTGTAAAAATTTTGTTTAAAGTCGTGTGGAAGGTCAACATTTTTATTATGTCCTCTTTTTCATTTATAGTTCTGTGATGTACACATTTTTTGTTGCTGTTAGAAATCTTCGAGAGATGGGGGTCTTTGCCATTTCGTAAAACCCTGCTATTGCGATTCTATAGCACCAGTCTATAGGATCTGATGAAGATTAAAGATTAAGTATTAAAGCGATTAATTCGGTTCATGTCATTTTAATCATTGACTTCATAAAAGGCTGTATATTGGATATAGTTTAAACGCTTCTGAATGGATCTAGGGCCATGCCTGAAATCCATATGAGAATACAGAACTGACCAGGCTATTTAAGTATATGAGATGAGTTTTCAGGGTACTATTTTGCTTTTGCAGCAGCTTACCTCGTTGGACTAAAGTACCCCAAGAGAAATATAACCTATGTTCAATTTCCTCAAATTTGTATACTATACTAAATTTTTTTAACTGATCCATAGACCAATATATTTGAAGTGTTTACAATTTATTAATTCCAGATTCTGCATTTTTATGATAGATTCAGATTATTTGATATCACTATTTTTATTCCAATTTCAGATCATAGTTTCCGCTTTCGAAAGGTTTTCTGGTGTCTAAACATTCGAAACATACGCGCGCAAGCGACTTTCTATTAAAAATAAAAAGTTCGTTTCTCTTTGTGAGCGGACAAACTATGTATCCGGACAAACAAAGTTTGTGGTCATTCCCTGATGCAGAATTACTACGCCATTTTGTCTTCCTCAGACGATTATTATTAAAAGAAAAAAAAAACATTAAAAAAAGATGTTGACGCACCGAAACGATAAAGTAAAAAACTCGTACATACTCACACCATACACAGATACAACAACACAGAAATATGCATATACTCACACATTCCCGTTAATCCACTCACACATGTACACAGTCTCACATACACAGATGTCACTCATCCGATAGTTTTACATAATAAATAAAACATCGCCTCATTGGCCAATTTTAGAAGACTTTATGCATACAATAATGCGGGTTTTATAAGAACGACTCCAAAAATTCTTTCTGGTAAATTTAATAGTCATTCCGCCATTTTCTTTTACTTATATTTTGTCTTTGTGTTTCTCTTTACCTCTTCTAATCCCGGGTTTTTTCTTTTATTTTTGTGATTATCTCTCTCTCTCTCTTTCTCTCTCTGTTTGTCTTTCTTTCTTTATATATGTGTGTGTGTGTGCGTGTGTGTGCGTGAGTGTGAGTGCGTGTGTGAGTGTGTGTGTGTGTGCGTGTGTGAGTGTGTGTGAGTGTGTGTGAGTGTGTGTGTGTGCGTAGTTCTTCTTTCCTATTTCTTTATTATTTCTTGACTTTTAGTGAAGATGTCAGTTTAGCAGATGTCAGCGTGTGCGCCAAGGGGAAGCCAATTTAGACAGGGAATTAGAATGGGGATTGTCTAATTTCATTAACTTTACAGTCGTCCATTGTCTTTAGGGGTCACACTTAAATGGAATACCACCATATTTATGTGCATATGTACAAAAGCACACACACACGCACACGCACACACATATAGTATATGTAACCTTGTATATACATATATATATATATATATATATATAGTATATGTAACCTTTATGTATATATATATATATATATATATATATAACCATTTGTATATATATATATATATATATATATATATATATATATATATATATATATATATATATATATATATATATATATATATATATATGTATATATATATGCATACACAAATGGTTACATATACTTGGCTCGACAGCTCTATGCGTACATGTGTTTATTTGGAGTTCTAATTCTGAACATTTATTTGAAATAGACAGAAAAAATACAAAGAAAGAGAGAGAGGGAGGAGAGAGAGAGAGAGAGAGACAGTTAGACAGACAGAGGGAAAGAGAGGGAGAAGACAGTCCAACAGGCAAAAAGTGGCAGATGAGAGGAAGCGTGAATCAGAAATAAAAGAAAATCTATTGGTTTTTAAGAAGGAAATAATTCCGAAAAACATGTTTACAATTAATATTGACTAATATATGTTAGTATATAAATATATAAGTATTTAATATATGTTAGTATATAAATATATAAGTATATATCTTAGTATAAAGATATATATGTTAGTATATAAATATATACATATATATGTTAAATATATAAATATATATGTTAGTATATAAACGTATAAGTATATATGTTAGTATATAAATATATATGTTAGTATATAAATATATAAGTATATATCTTAGTATAAAGATATATATGTTAGTATATAAATATATAAAATATATATATTAAATATATAAATATATATGTTAGTATATAAACGTATAAGTATATATGTTAGTATATAAATATATATGTTAGTATATAAATATATAAGTATATAATATATATTAGTATATAAATATATAAGTATATATGTTAGTATATAAATATATAAGAATATATGTTAGTATATAAATATATAATTCTGAGATGAGCTATTATGTACAGTATTTACATTAGTCGGACTATTGTCCTCATCTTTATCGCCATATTTGTCACAACGTTTCGGCCGTTGTACGCTCCGGCCTTCTTCAGGTGGTTGGAATTTCGAACTGAACCCTTTATTTCGATCACTGGGTTAGACTGTTCTATTTCCACGTGCCATGTTTGTCAGTTATCAGTTATCTCCTGCTAATTTTCCCTCTGAAAGTTCTCACATTCTTTGGGTCTGTCACTGGATCTAACCAACGCCTTTATCCTTGAGGACATCTGGGTATGAATTTCTGGGTATTATAAACCTAATGTTTTCAGCAATCATTTTTTACCAGTGCTCATATTGCAATTTTGTTGTTATCATTCCATGTTTTTACCAGAGTTTATATTGCAACTTTTTTTATCATTGCTTTTCTCTGTCACTCCTTACGTTGTGACAAATATGGCGACAAAGATGAGAACAATAGTCCGACTAATGTAAATACTATAAATATATAAGTATATGTTGAAACTTGACTAATGCATGGAATAATAATGCAACACAAAATGTACTTTAGAACAAAATGTATTGAAACAAGAAAGTGTACACAATATTTACATATAGTCTTTTGTATATTCCTGGGAAGACCGTTCCTGGAGAATGTGTTGACTTAGTCGCAGTCGGGCAGAGTCTCTGGATTGAATCTCTTGATTCCTCCCTCTCTTCCCGGTACCAACCATATTTATATGATCGGTACTCCACTATGCAAATTAGGTGGATCCTACCACAACAGTATATAGTATATGTTATTATATAAAGAAGCCTTCTTTAATTTAGTATTAATGGCTAGAGTTATTTCTTGATTCTCTAAATAAGAAATTCATTCTCCATTCTTATTTCAGGAATTATCTATTGAATGACAAAATAAGTGGCTCTTATTTTTCGTTAAAATTCGGTATGTTTGCCTTTTCATTTCCACTCCAAGACAATAAAATATAAAAATACATTAGTCCACCGCTATTAGGCGAATCAATTTACCGCGGTACCCGATGTAACGCGGTTGGGTGGTGGGACCCCAAGATTTTGCTCTCGTACCCACAATATCGTTCACTTTTTTTTAGAAATTCCACCCTATTTTACCAATTTCTCGGTCATCTTCTTCATGATAGACAATAAGTTGAATTTTCGAGTAATTTGCGTTTTAAGCACTGCGCTAAGTATCTAATAAAATTTTCCTGAATAGTTATATTTACGTGTAAATTTACATGGTTAATTCGAAAATAACAAAGGACCTTTTTGGAGTTATCGACAATAAAAGTTCGGACTCATTCGGGTCGCGACATCCATGACTGGCATTTTTTGCATATATTTGTTGCGGAACAGACATTTACCTGTCTCGATTATTGCGCACGCACTGATGCAAACAACGCCAGTAATGGCTGCCGTGCCGTAGCCGACAACGAAACGAATGAGTCCGAAATTTTCTTGTCGATAACGGTAGAGTTTATAAACATTTATTTGTTATTTTCGACTTAGGCATGTAAATTTAGAATAAAAAATAGAAAGAAAAAGAGGAAAGAAAAAGAAGAAGCAGGTGTTAGCACAATGAACAGGGGCAGGTGTGGGAAGTACAAATGACAGGTAGTAAAATACATTGAAATCAAATCAAAATTTATATCCTCATCATCTAATCTACATCAATATATTAACAATCATATATATATATATATATATATATATATATATATATATATATAAAAGCCTTAAATTCATTATCTCTCATCTTCATACTTATAAAATACATCATATATATGTGTGGTATATACATATAAAACATATACAAATATACACATTAATACAAACACACAAGTAAACACACACACATATATATATAAGGCATGCACATGCACATACACATACATACATACATACACACACATGTATACATAAACACACGCACACACATATATATATATACATGTACACATATACATACATATAAATACATACGTACACATACCCACGCATACATACCCATACATACATGTACACATATACATACAAACACATACATACGCATACCCACACATAGTTACCCACATAGTATATATATAGGCATACACATTCCATTATATATATATATATATATATATATGCATACACAATAATACACATATATACATTCATATATAATAGACTCACACATATATATAAATATAAATACATAAATACACATATACACACACGCATATACACATATACACATACATAGACATACACACATATTATATACATACATATAATACACACACATATATATTTATATATATATATACACATATACATATGTACAAAATAATTGTATGACTGCAAAATAAATACAAATACAAAATTCTATAAAATAATCTAAATCTATTTTTATGGCCGCATTTAAATTTTTTCGAGGTTAAGTTATTTAGGCATTTACTTCCTTTTCTCCTGTGATTTAATTTTGAAATAATTTTTAATAAATTGTCTGGATAAATTTAAACCATTTTGTAATTTCGGTCTAGATGAGGCAGATATTAAAAAAATTATCTGTCGAAATTAATTTATTATCGAATTCTTCGATGATGTGTTAAGTTTTTTTTCACTTCTTGATGCATATCATATTGCTTTGTATATAAATACAATGAGATCTCTTCATAGATCTATCTTTTTAATATTTTATATTAAAAGACCTACTTGGATACTTGGATTATCCTTGCCGCTTACGAATTTGATATTATTGTCTGATATATATATATATATATATATATATATATATATATATATATATATATATATATATATATATATTCTAAAATGTCAATAATCTAACATTGATCTCAACTCACAATCCTCACACTTGCTCCATATGTGGACTCCTTTGTAAATCACTAGCGGGTCTTAAATGCTACTTAAGATTAGCGCATAAACTTTCATAACTGAATCAATAAGCTGTCAGATCCTCATACGTCGAAACCGACGGGAGAGTCCATCATATATATATATATATATATATATATATATATATATACGTGTGTGTGTGTGTGTGTGTGTGTGTGTGTGTGTGTGAAGAATATATAGAAAATAGGAAAGAACTCGTTAGGTAAATAATCCAAAGTTCTTTAGTATTTTTGTTATTATTTTTAAAAAATAGTGCTCGATACAAAAGTAGAGCATAAATATAATTATTTATTTAAAAATATATATATATATATTATGGAGAGAGCGAGAGAAAGAGAGAGAGAAAAAGAGAAAGAGAGGGAAAGAGGAAACAGAAAGCGAGAAAATGATAGAAAAAGAAATTTGCATAGGTTTATAAATTTCAGCTCTATCAATTATGTTATTCTGGAAATTAAACTTTAGTCAAGTTGGATAAAATATTAGACTTTTATGAAATGATAACTATTAGTGTAATAGCTAAACTGTAATTCTAAAATTCTGTTTTCAATTTAGGGGGTTCTCCTTTCCGACCATCTGTCATATATGCCCGAACATATGCGACGCTGATGTAGATATAGGTATATATTATCGCCCGCGAAATTATGTCCAACTGTAGACGCATGTGTCTGTCACATTTCACCCGTCTTTCGAATATCACTTTCTAGCATATCTCCTCATTTTTTTTTTTTTTATTTCTATTTCCGGCTATGGACACAAGTCATTGTTCGTATTTCTATCCACCCCAACATCTATTTTTCAAGGTTTCGTTTTCCCTCACACACACACACACACACACACACACACACACACACACACACACACACACACACACACACACAATAATAATAATAAAATAAACGTTGGAAAAGTTTTAAAACCAAATGTTTGCCTATAATTGCTTCAAGCAGGATGTATTGTAACGGATATAGACATGCCAAAGAAAAATTGTGCATTTTAAATAGAGTATTATTATACTAATAGGTAAGCTATTTACTTGACTCTTATTTCTTGAAAACTGTAATGCACTAGGAAACTTGTTATGGAGCATTCACCACCAAGCACCACCTACCCACTGATATATATATATATATATATATATAGATAGATAGATGGATAGATAGATATAGAGAGAGAACACAGGCATATATACACACGCAGGCATTTCAGCATTAAACGAAATTTCTGTAGCTATAGTATAGATTACATATATTCTTTTCGATGCGGGAAATTAAATGTTATAATCAAAGATGCGGATCCCAAATTTGATACCGCGATATCCACTAAGCCTTCTGTGAGGGTTTGACTTTATTTTTTTATGGTTTTTGCAGCAATATTCCATCATGTACGAGGCCCAAGAGGCTACTCTAGTTAAAAAGGGTTACAGATTAAGAGGCACAGGTTAAGGTTTATTTTGTTTTACGGTATATCAACCTCAATGTTTTATTTAATGCCGATAAGATTTTCAGGATAGGTTCGTATGAATAGAATATATACTCTTTGTAAGAAATCGGTTTGTAGATCAGGCTTCATTGATGGATTTTTGCAAAGAGGGTTTTTGTCGAGAGTCAAATACATTGCTGCCAATATTTTGGGCACGGTGGAGTAATGGATATCGACTTGGACTTGAGGAAGCGGAGAGCCGAGTTCGAATTGCAGTCGAATCCATTACATTCACTTACGGGGGAGGTGTGATCAAGTCTTATATGTGAAGTTTAGAAATAGTGGAATTAAGAAATAAGTATTTACATTATTCGCACTTCTATCCTCATCTTCATTGCCATATTCACAACGTTTCGGTCGTTGTACGCTGCGGCCTTCTTCATAAATAGCAGGACAGACTGGGTTCTATAGCATTGGATAGCAGCTGGTCTACTGTAGAAAGAAATGGCAACCTACTGCGGGAAAAAATCTGCCTAGTCAGTCATGTATCGAAAGATACATGATCACCTAAGCGTGTATCACGCATGGCACATAACTGACTGACTGACGTACTAATACCCTTGGGAAAGGTATGAATCCTTTTCTTCTCCCTTCCAGATATGGGTAAATAGCAGGATAGACCAGGTTCTATAGCCTGGGATGGCAACTTACTGCGGAAAAAATCTGCCTCGTCAGTCATGTATCGAAAGCACGTGGTCGCCTAAGCGTGTATCGCGCATGACACTTAACTAACAGATTGTTGGTATTTTTACTATAAAAATCTGTTTTTATACTTTTATAGTGTTTTGAACCAAGTTTGAGGGTTAACTATTTGCCAATAGTTAGGACCCTGATAGATATTACCACCCCGGGTCAAGGTGAATCTGGGAACAACAGTAATTAAGAAGTGGTTATACGCTCCTCAAAACCTCCTGATCAGAGGCCTGCTGCCGGATGTAGTTTATCGTCATATCCAGGACGAAAGAAGTACAGTTTATGAGGATATATGTGCAAGATAACGGTTAACCCTAGGTTGGAACAGTTTATGTTTGTAGTGATCAAGGAAGCATCCTATTAGGAGTTTGTTCCACAAAGCAGCGGTTCCTGGAAAGAAGATGTCTGAGTGGAGCTTACATCTCACCATTGGAATCCGAAGGGAGTCATGGTGGTTTGCTAAAATGGGCGTGTCAAGGCAGGTCTTAGCTGTGAAGGTTAGAACTAGTAGAATTAAGGAATGGGCACTTACATTATTTACATTATTCGGACTGTTATCCTCATCTTCATTGCCACATTCACAACGTTTCGGCCGTTGTACGCTCCGGCCTTCTTCAGGTGATTGAAATTTCGAACCGAACCCTTTGTTTCGTTCACCCAGGTAGATTGTTCTAGTTCCACGTGTCATGCCTCTTCCCTTTAACTCAGCTCTCTAACTTTTGGTTCACCACTGCTGTGGCCTCGTATAGAGCTCACGACTCTTTGGGTCTAGTCACTGGATCTAACCAACGTCTTTATTCACTGGGCCATGTAAGAGATATAGACTGATGTTAAGGACTGAGGTTCGTCTGAACACTTTCCATGGAAATAGCAATAGAGTAGCGAGAAACTGGCAACGTTTCGTCTGTAAGAAATGGGCAGTAGGATGGAAAATAATTCATCACCCACAAGGACGCGGAGACGATTTTGGACTCGATCGAGACTAGAAAGTGAAAACAGGGCAGCTGCTGCCCATATATGGCAACAGTACCCCCATTTTCGGCCTGTTCTGGTTCTGGTAGAATATGAAGGATAGCAGGAGGAGTCAGGTACTTACTGGAGCGGTATAGAGAACCAACCATTTTTCTAGTATCTTTATACCGATAGATCGTATATCCGAGTTTCGGCTTAAGTTGAAATAGGCGCTCATGTCATTGGGTCTCCCTGAAGGAACACTCGTTCAGCGCGATAGGTGGAAATTCAGAGTCCGCTAAGTGGCAGAATTCCTCCAATACAAGGCTTGAGACCCACTCAAGGTAGAGAGTTACATTTAAACTGATAATAAGGAATGTGTCACGAGATATAAGTGTAAAAGTAAGAAGGGGAGATTGCGTATGAGAAGATAACAAGGAGAACTGGCGATTGACCCATGACTTAATGCAGTTAAGATTTTAAGGCCTAGAGAAGTAGACACGCTTAAGTCTACTCCACAAAGTAGCACTTCTATAAAATAAGCTGTCTGAGTTAAACTTTCGTCTTAGTTTGGAACCCGGAAGTGATGAGAGTGTCAATGGCGGGACCCAGCTGTAAAGGTCTAAACTGGAGAAACTAAAGAATAGCGACCATCTCAACATTTGAAATATGAAATTATAGGTAAACGGGAATGCGAAATGAGAGAAATGGCCACTAAAGAATAAGAAAAATAAATCAATGAATTTTTTCGATACGCAAATCGCCCCCTCGATGTCTATCTTCAATTTGTCTTCCGAAGAAGATGTGGCGCTAATTACTGTATATACTGTATATTCTCGTGTGATGCGCGATGTTTATTTTAAATACAGCTGTACTTTTTAATTACAGTAAATGGATATATAGTCTGGTCAATATAGTTTATATAGTAAAGTATAGTTTATAGTTTATATAGTAAAGTATAGTTTATAGTTTATATAGTAAAGTATAGTTTATATAGTAAAGTATAGTATAGTTTATAGTATAGTTTATATAGTAAAGTATAGTTTACAGTATAGTTTATATAGTATAGTTTATATATAAAGTATAGTATAGTTTATATAGTAAAGTATAGTTTATACAGTATAGTATAGTTTATATAGTAAAGTACAGTATAGTTTATACCGTAAATGGATATATAGTTTGGTCAATATAGTTTATATCTCGTATAGCAAGTATAGTTTATATAGTAAAGCATAGCTTATAGCTTATATAGTAAAGTATAGTTTATATAGTATAGTATAGTTTATATAGTATAGTATAGTTTATATAGTATAGTATAATTTATAAAGTAAAGTATAGTTTATATAGTATAGTATAGTTTATACAGTATAGTATAGTTTATATAGTAAATGGATATATAGTTTGGTCAATATAGTTTATATCTCATGTATAATGCGACCCTCTTAAAATTAGCTTCCGAATTATGTCTTCAAAAGTTGCATGATACGCGAGTATATACGATACTTTAACTAATCCACCCGTAAAAAAAATAGGCAAAAGTTTATTGTTAATAATTTTTGTTGATTAGCATTCGTTAAGACTTCCTCTTACCATGACATTTGTTATAATCGAACAATATTGATTTATTTTTATCATTTTAAAAGGGGTGACCTGTTCCTAATATGAATACAGTGCCAAATCGATCCCTGATTTCTTAAAGAGTTATCTGTACATTTTTTGTTTTCAAAAATTTGATATTTCGCAATCTAATAACTTTGTTAGATCTCCTTCAAATGACTTCAAATTTTAATAGCATCTTTATGTTTAATGTTTGTTTTATGTTTTTATGTTTTTGTGTTTTTCTTAGTTGTATTTTTATATTCTTTAATCTTTAATCTTTTTCTTTCCAGGTATAAAAATGGCGTGTCTCAGGCGGTTCGCATATTGAACATTTGTGAAATCGTTCACATAATCCACATGCTTTTGAATTTCTCATTCAGATTTGGAAGAATAAATCTTATGATCTTCAACATTAATACTTTTTAGTTTCATTTGCCTTAATCATGTACTTTCTGTGATATTTACATCTCAAAGGATATCAAATTTTTTGAAACACCCTGTACTTTCATGGTAATTGTTCGGATGAACTCTTCGCTATGTTATCTAGGCTTTGTGAATTTAAGCGCAATGCTAGACTAACGAAGTCTAATCAAATGACAAATGAGTTGGCTAGATGTAACCGTAAAATCTATGCCACTTTTCTCGCACTTCTCACTTGTGGAACTATCTTCCGGCTCCATGCTTTCGCTTAATTTTAAATGAAATGTCAATCGCTATCTACTGTCTTCCTAATTACTCTTCTATTGTCATCACTCCTTAGTACCGTTTCTGTTTTCTAATTCTTTCACACACTATAACCCCTTGTATCTACAGAGGCTTTACTGCCTTGCTTGGGGTGAAATCGATAAAAAAAAACAAAAAAAAAAAAAAACTTGCAACGTTATGTCCGTAAGGAAAGAGGTAGAGTAGAACATAAGACAGTATAAACGATACGGAGCTTTATCAAGGCGAAGATTGAGCAGCGCCAGTCCAGATCTGGCAACGATACTTTATTTATGATCACAATGGCGATAATTTCCGCCAATGAAGCTCAGTTATCTTCGTAAACGAACACTTAAGGCTACTGATGACAGGCTAGTTTTCTTTTTCTTTTTCTTATCTGTGTTAATATTTACACAATTCTGAATTGTGTATATTTCAGTTACTATGACTAATTGCCCTTGGCCATAGGATATAAAAATCCAGGTGTTCTGTCCTGCTTTCAAAGCAGATTGTTAATTTAAATACTGGTGACTTTATACGACAACTTGTTCTAATTTTTTTTTTTCTTAAGATTCGGTTGTAGCCACAAGCACTGCCAGCTGAGAACATTGGATGAGAAGTGTGAGAAAATGTTCCGTCACGTAGCCAGATCAACTAAGTCCTATAATGTGTATAGTGGCTAAGCTCCTCTTCTTCGATAAAGATAACAACGGAATATAGTGAAAAATATTCAGCAAGTCCTTGAGGCTTAGTGGTTTTATTGCCTTGTATGTTTTTGATTCGATAAAAAAATATCAAGTTTGAAACTGTGCTAGCGACATTATTCACTCCGTACAACTGACATTGTCTTTTTTCCTAATTCGGGGAATCTGTGATTTTTAATGCATTTAAAAAGAGTTAACAGTGACGTTAATATAACGCCTAAACGGTAAACACCGAGATTGAAAGTATATTGAAAATATGAAAGACCGATGGCATCCACCCAGTACTTTCTGAGCGACTGTTCGGTTAAACTCTCTTCCTACGGGCGGGAGGAACCCGATGGAGGCTACGCCGAAGGGCGGAGTCTCCTTTGGGGAGGTTAAACCGGCCCTGAACCCGTTTATACGGGTTCAAATGGGCTATTTTTTGGCCGAGCCTAATGGCTCGGGAATTCCCACGTTAAAAAGGCCTTGTGCCACATGACACCCTCGTGGTGGGGGGTGACTGAATATCCACCATTTGGTAATTATCAAAGGTATGGTTGAAAAGACGAGATCATAGATTTTGAAAAAATATCTACATTCATTGCTTCCTTACATTGGTTATCATGTACTTAAACAAGAAAAGTCAACTAATTTTATTAAAATCACTTTCTACCATCTTTAACTTGTATTAATCTGCGACTTAAATATACATGCGAGCATACACGCACACGCGGATATTGCGTTTGGTTGAAAGAAGAGGATTACGGCCATATCACGTTGAAACATCGGTTCTCGTCCTAGCACCGGGGTTAAGCCATGTCGAGTCTAGGTGGTGATCTCTTGGGAATACCAGGTGATGTAGGATGGGGTGTGCGAGTGGTGTAAAGCATAACAACACTGAATGAGAAATTGGTGAACCGAGTTCGAATTCCAGTCAGGTTCTTTATACTCTTCTACCTTTCAGAAAGGTATGAATCCACCTCTTCTCTTCCAGCTATTGGTTAAATAGTAGCACTTATATCGAAAGAACATTATCGTCTCCAAGAAATTGCTACAATCCAAAAATATTTTCCGGCTTTAAATAACCTGCAAGAGGTTGATAAACCGTAAAAACAAAACAAAGCAATAAATCAATCAATTAGAAGAGCAAATATAGATAAATATATTTCATTTTTTTTTCAAACTAAAGTTCGACCAAGAGCCATGTAAAGTAAAGAGTTACTGAATAAGGTGCGTGATAGGAATGTAAGAGGTGGGGCGGGTAATGGAGATTACAAGGATATGACGGATATATAACGATTGAACCATGACTTGAGGAGGTTAAGAGGTTAATTTCTGTAAAATATATTTAATATTATGAGGAAAAATCAGACTAGAAAATAGATTTAAAAAGTCTTCATGAAAAAGAACTAGAAATTTATTACATTTAATAATCAATGTTAGTTGAATATTTTACAAATATATCACAAATATTGAAAAGCTAATGACAAAAATATAAATAATTGGAAAAGAGAAAGGTTTGACTAATATTTAGCACAACAGAAAAATAATTGAAAGAAAGATAATTGAATAGAAACAAATAATCCAAATATTCATTGCAATGAAATTAAGGTAATACAAATCTAATGCTGACATTTCTACCAAGAAGTTAATCTCAAAAACATGAGTAGTTATAAGTTTGATTTCATTTGAAGAGAAAATTGGGAAACCAATACATCTGTTGTAGCTTTAAGTTTTTTAATCATTTCAACAAGGGGTTACTAAGTACTGGAGAATATGAAAAAAAAAACTGTATGGAGAGAGAGAACAATAAAAGAACAAGAATTAAGAAGATAAAAGATTAATATTGTTTTTCAATTTCTGAAGATCGATGTTGACTGAGAAGCCGGAAGAGAATTCTACAAGGGTGAAGTGTGATAGAAGAAAAATTTAGCATAGAACTTACGTTTACATCTAGCCATTTCAACAGTAAAATGATGAAACCTTATTGCTAATCTAGTACTTCACTTAAATTCATAAAATCTAGGTTCCATAGCGGAAAGTTTACCTACAGTTACCATAAAAGTATTTATAGAAAAAGGCAAAGGGAATCTACGTTATGGCGGTGGGAAAGTGATTAAAACCGATATGCCAGGTCAGGACCAATAACTTTGCAGATTCTTCTTTTGGATTTTATTAAGAATTCATAAATATATGACAGGAGCACCAGACCATATGCGGAGAACAATATTCAAAGCAAGGTCGAATGGTAGATTTATAAATACATCCCTGCACAAATTAATTGAAACAACCACTTTAGATTCCTTTCTTTCATCATACAAGTTGCTATAATTTATTTTTTGCTATATATATATATATATATATATATATATATATATATATATATATATATATGTGTGTGTGTGTGTGTGTGTGTGTGTCTAAATGTATGTATGTATATAATACTGTTCAAAAATTTGAAGCCACCCAAGAATTAACATGAGTTGAACTTGACAGAAGAGTGAAAAAAAAAAAAAGATGAAAAAGAACTCTTAGAGTCATTGATAAAAGAATGGAATCAATTACCAAACTTATACTTTGAGAAACTTTTGCAACGAATGCGAAAAATTTGTGCTGCAATAATCAAGGCTAGATGAGGTTATTTTGACGAGAGCAAAATTTAAAATAAAAAAAAAATCATGTCTCACTTTTTTGACCATGTATAATAATTTTCTCTTATTTAAAGTACAAAACAACTACATTTAGGGCCAAAAAAATTAACACACACAAACACATATATATGAATATATATAGCTAAAATGAATTATGACAACTTGTCAGCTAGACCACTTTTGTCTTTTGATTCGTCATGCTACACCCTTGTGAAAATTAATTGAACCAACCGCTTTAGTTTCCTTTCTTCCATCATACGGTCAGTTTTAAACCCACTGGAGTGACATGGTGTAATCGATTTCTATTTTTCCCTCATATTAGGTCATTTGCAGTGGTGTGCAGTAATATGAATCTGTTTTCGGGGTGTAAGATGAAATTTGTTTGTCCTTGAAAAATATTGCGTCACCTGTGATTGCATCAGATTTTTATCACGCAAAACAATATTGTCTCGATGGTCGATTAGCTGTCCTACGGCCATTGTCTGCTATGGACGTTACTCCAAGGAAGCGTGTGAAAACTGTAACTCTGCACGAACACGCAGATGAGCCTTACCAATGAGCAAATCAAGGTACTATAGATTGGCCCGGAAACTCTCCTGATTTAAATCCAATCGAGAATCTGTGGTCAATCTACAAGGAACGTCTTTGTGGAATGGACGTACGAAGTACTAACGGGTGCTGGGTCATGTTTCATTGGAAAAATTCGAAAAAAATAATGGAATTCTTCGTTTTGTTTCAATTAATTTGAGCAAGGGTGGATCTAAATTAGATTCTGTAGAGAAGAAATGTCTAAAACGACACAGTGAACCAACATTCCTAGAAACTGAACTAACAATTAACTCAATAGAATCTTTCCATTTCATGACATCGGAAAACTTAACCCTAGAGGGCGCAATGATTCACTGTCCTGGTGATGGAAGACAGAAAGGGTTTTGTCGGTCGATTAATAGAGAGCAGTTTCGTTTTGGAGGCGTTAAAATTAACAAGCGGTTCCTTGCCTCAGTTAACAACAGATTGTTGGTCATTTTTCAGATTAGCTTCCAATTTGACCACACCGAACCAATCAGACTTCCCATTAAGGTATGAGTAAATAGTTGTGTCATTGGCACAGTTAGCGAAAAGTAACTGAAAAGGAAAGTAACAGCACCCCCTCCTATCACATGTATAAAAGTTAGTAAACAGGAAAACATCATTAGTAACAAAGAAAAGAATATCACCTAAGATATCTGTCCTTTTCTACGGCAATAAATGTCCAATCTCCTAAAAGAGGAAGAAGAGACCGGAAGTAACCGAAATGGGGTTCTACAGAAGGATGCTGTGAATACCCTGAAGCGAATATATGAGCAACAACGAAGTTCTAGAGGAAATGGAAACAAAAAAGGAAACTTATATTTACCACCAGGAAGAGACAGCTGAAAATTCTAGGACACATAATGAGGATAACGGTTGACATTGTATTTAAATTTTTGACGATAAAAATTGACAGGGAAGCAAGAAGCCGGAAGGGAGTTCCACAAGCGAGAAGTGCGAGAAAAGAAACTGTTAGCATAGAACTTCGGGCGATATTTTTCCATTTCAACTGTAAAATGATGAAATCTTGCCGCCAATCTAATATTGCACTTAAATTCATAGTCTACGAACCAAAGAGGAAATGCTAAACTTTGACAAAATGAATCCCTCCACTAAGGACACAGTTTTATACGAGAAACTATTATTTTTAATTTTCCTTAAAAGTAACAAACGCAAATAAATGTAAACGAGTAATAATGAGGAAAGATGGCTTGGAAAATCTGATACTCACAGGACAGACAGAAGGTAAGAGGGACAGAGGAAAACAACGCATAACGTACTTAGTGAGCTTGACTAAATGGATGGCGGAACAGGATTTGGGAGAAATCGTAAGAAGACAAAATTTATTAAGTGCCACAAAGGACAGAAAATTGTGGAGAGCAATGATCGTTTTTACCAATGAATGAACCGACAAAAACAATGTGATGGCAAGGAAATGCTGTGATTATTTTAGTGGGAAGTAATAAGAGAATCATAATCAAATGGTAATTCATAAGTAAATACAAAGACAATAACAAGACAGGTAAAATGACCAGAAATTATATCTAAAAATACTAAAAAGGTTTTTATCAAATAACATTTGAGCAACTGATGATCGTTTTTCATTCGGACTAACGTCATGCTCTTGCATATCAGCTAGAAACTTCTTCAACGGATTTTGACTGGAGAAAAAAAGTGTCATTCATACAATTACATATTTATCCATATAGTGATACGTAAACATTAAACCAGTGAGTCTTAATCCCGTGCAGCGGCACACTAGAGTGCTGCGTGATCCTTTTAAGCGTGCCGCGAAATATTGTCACGGCATATAATTTTTTACTCGAGTTCATCCCATGCAAGGAAGTAAAGCCACTAATACAGAAGGGGTTACAGTGTGTGAAAGAATTAGGAACAGAAGCGTTAATAATGATCGGGAAGAGGAAATAGTAATCTGGAGGAGATTAGATAGTGATTAATATTGCATTTAAATCTTTGAAGATTAAAGTTTGTTGGAAAGCATGGGGGCGAAAGGGAGTTCCACGAGTGAGAAGTAAGAGAAAAGAAACTGTTAGCATGAAACTTACGGTTACATCTAGCCAGCTCTGCTGTAATTTGATGAGATATATACGCCACTATAGTACATTAAAAAAAAGTCTAGGTACCATAGCTAAGAGCACATACAATATATATGTGTATGGATGTAGTAATGGTACAGCATTAGTATTTGAATAAATGAATAAGTATTAAACTTTTATTTCTAATAATTCTTTTTAATATTCTTTGATCATGTTATTTTAAATACTTTGTTTAAATATCATTTTTTAAAATGTATATTTATTTTTTAAATTTTCCTTCTTAAAATTTTCCTTTATTTGAATAAATGAATATTAACCATTTTTCATATAATTCAACATTCATTTTTTTTTATTCTAAATTTTTACAAAGTCATATAGACATATGAAAAGTAGAGCAAGTTCGAGTAATTTTGATGTTTTCCTCAATGCGTACTACCAGGATTAAAGACACTTCGATGGTTACCTATCTGAAAGCACTCGACGAAAATATTGACTATTTCTGTCATTGAACACAGAAAAGTCTGATTGGATTCTGTACCCTTTAACTTTCAATGTGAGAATAGTAATTTTCAAAATAGAATATTTTATTTTAAAACTGAATTTAATTTGATAAAACAGTTAATTATTTACCTAAGTATTTGTAATAAAATGAAATACTTTATTTTACCCAAAATTTCATGAATGTAAATTTGTATGAACTGAAAGCAAAACTTGTAATGTAATCTATGTTTTGAATAATATATAAAGGTTGAAAAATATATTCTACTGACTAAATGCGTACTACCAGCATTAAATCTGGAATTATTATAGGTTTCTATCTAAGAGCGTTATGAATCTGCAGCCCCCAATATTTACCTAAAGAAGAAACATACATAGAAAACACATTCAAAAACCTACAATACCCATATCATTTCATCCACAACGCAAGAAGGAATGCATACAAAATATACAACCGAAACAAAAATAATAACACAATCCGAAATAATAAATAAAATTAATTTCTTAAAATTCAATACTATGGCGAGATCATACAAGAAAATTGAAAATGTAAAAAGAAAAAAAAAAGAAATCTTAAATTCTGGCTGTCTACGAATCAGATGGACATTAGAGGTCAAAAGTTCAACAAATTAGAGTCCTTCAGGCAATTGCTTAGAGGTGGTTATCCCAAGGCGAAAAGGAAGATTGAATAGGTGGACAATGGTTCAGAAAAGTCTCAAATGAGCACAAAGATTTTATGCGGAAGAAAATTGAAAAAAAAACACACCAGGATAACGCTTAAAGCCGCCATTTACTATAAATTCAATTTAAAATTATCCTAACAGACTTTATATAGCCACCTGGACATGCTTTTATACACTCTAAATAGAGTCAGATTTGACCAAGAAACAGCAAACTCGTTACAGAACAAAGAAAGAGAAAAAAAAGGTTTGTAAAGGAACTCTTTGCATTTCAAGGCCAGAGCTTGCCAATCCTCTTCCGGGACAAAACAAACTTCAGCATCCATATTTGAAGGCGTGAAGGGAAATCTCAAAATGTTACAAGGTGCAGCACAATTACAGCAGCATCAAAAGTTGCCGACATACATGTAATAGACTGTATCAACAACTTGGGTTTAATTTACAGTGAAGTCAGGCGGGGATCGTACACAAGTAACTCGGCGTGTGATTTTCGTTAAAAAAAAGCCCTGCGTGTAGCCAAGGAAAAGTACGGTCGATCTGTCATTCTTGTCATTGACAATGCAACATGTCACTCAAAGATCGAATTAGTCTTAGATGAGGAGGAATTTTCCGATGATCAAATTTTGAGTGTAGTACCTTACAGCCCCATGCTCAATCCGATTGAGAGTGCTTGGTCAATTGCAAAGCTGAAGTAAAGAGGAAATTGGCTGAAAATACCCAAGAAATTCTAATGAGAGAACGGTTATCTTTGAGAATGAAAGAGCAATCTCTAGACCCTAGAAAATCATATAAATGCTCCTCTTGCAACGGTGACACCGGCAATTTGCTCAAATTATATTGCAAACATCCATATTCATTTATAGAATTATTTCTATTATTATTTTCTATTCGTTTGATTCAAACGTTACTATTTTCAAATTTAAAGTTAGTGATCCATTTTGAAAGTTATTATTCTCAAATTAAAAATGTAAAGGTTTAAATCCTTTCAGAAATGTTCCTTCTAATATTGGACTTATGCGAAGAAGCAGAATTGGCCACCATTTTTAGTGATCGAAGGCCAAAAATAAAACATTCGACAGTCCCCATTGATATAATTTGAATATCAAAATAATATCCCCCATTAGGTAAAAAGGCTTTATCAGTTTTCATAGAATTTTGTACGTTTTAATGTGAATTAATCTTCTCAACCCAAAATAACATAAAAAAATAAGACGCGAGAAAGACTACGGTCAACTGAAGGAGAAATGAGGGTGAAATTTAGTCCCATCAACCCTAAAGGTTAAAACGCGTCATACGAATATATAGAACGCTATTTTCATACTCTTAACTGAAAATTACGTTATTTACTGTTACGTGTGAAGATATTGTTTTTATTGCTGTATTGACTGATTCAACCATTTTCTTTTGATTTCTTGATACTGTTCTGTTTGTGTATTTGGGAGAGAAGTAATTCTGTTAAGAAAGGGGAAATAGGGAAAACGCCTGGGCGTAGATTAATATTTGGGTAATATTCAATGGCGGCACTCTCGAGGATTTTCCTTCTGGGTGAGTTATTTTCTTTTTTATGAGTGTAGCATTTTTTAAATCAAAATTGTAATTGAATTTATTTCTATGTATGACTAGTGCATTAACTAAGTTGTTTTTTGTGAGGTCTCTTTTGTGCTCATAAATGCGCTTTTTTTAAATTTCTACATGTTTCTCCACTATATTGGGAGGAACAGTGTTGGCAATTTATTTTATAAATGCCTGCTTCAGAAATATTATTGCCATTAGTATTTGAGGATCTGAGTATATCCATAATAGTTTTGAAAGTGTTTGTGACTATTTTAAGATTATTTAGATAGGATAGGTTGTTCTGGATAGTGGACGTGACTTAGTTGGTCGGTAGTATTTATGCATCTGTTTTCATGTAATTTATTATTCCGGATTGTGTTATTTTTGTTTCGGTTGTATATTTTGTATGCCTTTCTTCTTGCGTTGTGGATGAAATGATATGGGTATTGTAGTTTTTTGAATGTGTTTTCTATGTATGTTTCTTCTTTAGGTAAATATTGGGGGCTTCAGATTCATAACGCTCTTAGATAGCAACCAATAATAATTCCAGATTTAATTTTAGTGGTTTGAGTAGAAACTGATCAGATCATTTTTGTTTGTAGCCTTTCTGTAAACGTCAAAATTGTGTTCGTTATTATTTCTATGTAATATGATGTCTAGTAACGAAAGAGTGTAGTTATTTTCAGTTTCAAAAGTGAAATTTATTGTAGGTTCAACGTTGTTATGTTTGGAAAGAAGATCCGTTAAATTGGTGTTTTGTGGATATATTAAAAACCTAACGACGTAATTTCAGTTAACAGTATGAAAATAGCGTTCTCTAAATTCTTCCAGTTGCTAAGGACATTTTCTTTTGTTATTATTAGTTAATAAATTCATTTCATTTTGCCTTGAGAAAGTCCACATCGGACGAAAAGCGTCGGCAACTATTGCAGTTTTCCTATTATCTTTTATATTTATAAATATTGTCTTTTTCTAGAGGTTAACTCTGAGAAAAAAAATTTCATATATATATATATATGTGTGTGTGGGGGGGGGTGTAAATTATATATTTAGAGAGAAAGATTCATATATATATATATATGTAAATTATATATTTAGAGAGAGAGATTCATATATATATATATAAAATATATATTTAGAGAGAGAGATTCATATATATATATATATATATATATATATATATATATATTATATATTTAGAGAAAAAATTCATATATATATATATATATATATATATATATATATATATATATATATTTATTTAGAGAGAGATTCATATATATATATATATATATATATATATATATATATATATATATACGCCACTGAACATAAATTATGATAGTAATGAAGTACATGTGCGGTCGTATACAATCCTAAATCACACCCATTCGTATACATGATAAAACCAACATTCATTATATATATATATATATATATATATATATATATATATATATATATATATATATGCGCAGTACATAGTGGAAAGCATTTAATACCGCAAAAGTGTGAAACCTAGGGTCAGAAACTCATATACACAACAACTGAATATATATATATATATATATATATATATATATGTGTGTGTGTGTGTGTGTGTGTGTACGCTCGACCGTGCAATGTATGTGATTCAAAGTTAGCGTATATGCAAAGCCATGAAACCAAATCATAACGTCGTTTGGTGGTTCCTCGTGACTCATTTGAACGAAGCCGGCCGGATCTTATTTTTTGTCTCGGAATGTTTAAAAAAAAATTTGAGTTTTTGCTCTATTGCTCGTAAGTAATATTTCTCCCTCGCTTTAATTATATTTGATGGGTAAGTTCAACGTAAAAGTATATTTAAGCGTCCCTTCTTCCACATCTATTAGGAATATGGCAATTATTAAATATATATATATATATATATATATATATATATATATATATATATATATATATATAAAACAAGAAAAAAAAGAAACAAATGCAGGGACAAATACCATTTTTAAACATTTGAACCGTGTTCGAAAACTTTGGGAGAAATTTCTTTTCAAAGAAATATTCTCCAGGACCTTAGGAATCGGAAAAATTATAAAATAGCGATGTTTGCAGAATTTGTGTTCGAAATTGTAGTGTCCCTAGGGAAGTTTAATGTAAATAAGCCATCACGTCTGAACATACATTCTGGGATATTTTTGCAACAAGTACTTACAAGATCTTTAATATTTCTCACAGTTTAAAGTTTCTTCTTACATGTGGCCATCTGGTTTTAAAACAAGTCTTGATACAACACATTTCAGTGAAAAAATTAAAATATCAGTCAATTCTATGAGAATTCTTTGCTGTTCACATTAATTTACACGAGAGAAACAAAATTCCAATTTTTTTTAATCATTTTTCACCCAAGTAAGGCAATAAAGACGCAAGAGGTTACTGAGTGTGAGAATATATATATATATATATATATATATATATATATATATATATATATATATATATATAGTTTATGCAAAAACTAGGTAATCCGCATGGGTAGACCCAAGGAGGATGATATCCGGAGAGCTCAATGTAAATTCAGAGCAGATATGTTTGAATAAAAATAGACCACTTTAAGGTTCCATGTAATAAGTTATTTCACGACAACCCCTTTAACAGGGCTCTGGATCATCAGACTTTACTTCCAAAGGTTGAAATGAAAAATGAAAAGAAATTCCCACATTTTTGACAGACCGCATCAAGCATATGTAAAATTAACGAAGTGAGGAAGAGAAGATATGAGTGAGTTAGATGTACCATTTCAATTCCTTATCCTTAACACCACTCTGTGTAGGCTAGACGTCGCTTAAACTTAACGCGTGTTATCTCTAGATATAGATGGCTAAGGGGTGAGGGAGAAGACCGACATTAAAGGAAGAAGCTACAACAACCCTAATAAATTACATTCCACGAGGAAGTTATATATATATATATATATAAAATTAAGGAGAGAGAACTAATAAAAGAACAGGAATGAAGAAGACAGAAGATAACGATTAACATTGCATTTAAATTTTTGATAAAAATTGACAGGGAAGCAAGAAGCCCGAAGAGAATTTCACAAGTGAGAAGTGCGAGAAAAGAAACTGTTAACATAGAACTTCGGGCGATATTTTTCCATTTCAACTGTAGAATGATGAGATCTTCGCGCCGGTCTAATACTTCATAAATATTGCAATTCATAAAGTCTACGTACCAAAGAGGAAACGCCAAACTTTGACAAAATGAACCCCCTATCACCAAGGACACAGTTTTATATAAGAATGCATTATTTTTTAATTTTCGTTGAAAGTGACAAACGCAAATAAATGCAGAAGAGTAATAATGAGGAAAGATGGCTTAGAAAATCTGATACTCCCAGGACAGACTGAAGGCAAGAGGGACAGAGGAAAACAACGCATAGCATACTTATTGAGCTTTACTAAATCTATGGCGGAACAGGGTTTTGGAAGAAATAAAAAAAAGACAAAATTTATTAATTAATATTAATTGTGGGGTTCTAAAAATCCCTGTACCAATTATAGGTAATAATTTTATTTTTCTATATATCCAGTATCAATTATATATATTTTTGAAGTCTGGTATTAATTATTGGCTTCTAAAGAAATCTTGTATTAATTATAGGATTCTGAAAAAAATACCGTAAAGATTTCAGAATCATTTCCTATTAATTATAGGTATTTAAAAATCCTATATATTTTATAGGTTTCTAAAAAATCTGGTTTTAAATATAGTTTTCTAAAATAAGTCGGTGTTAATTATAGAATTCTTAAAAAATACGTTATTAATTATAGGGTTCTCAGAAATTCCGGTATTAATTATAGAGTTCTGAAAAGTCCTGTATCAATTATAAGACCATTAAAAGTCCGGTGTAAATTCGAGGTTTCTAAAAAATTCGTTATTAATAATAAGGTTTATAAAAAATCCCGGTATTAATTATAGGGTTCTTAAAATTTCCGGTATTAATTATAGGTTTTTAAAAAGTTCAGCATTAATTATAGGATTCTAAAAATCCATGATTAAATAAAGGGTTCTTCAAAATTCTACAATTAATTAAAAATTGTTAAAGAAACGGTATTAATCATAGGGTTGTAAAAAGAATCTAGTATTATAGCTTCATCAAAAGCCCAGTATTAATGAAGGGTTTCTAAAAAATCCGGGATTAATTACAGATTTTTTAAAAATTCAGTATTAATTATAGGGTCCTCAAAAATTCCGTTATTAATTATAGAGTTCGTAAAAATTCCATAATCTTACTTATTCTAAAACGCAGATTGTGTGTGTGTGTGTGTGTGTGTGTGTGTACGTTTATGTATTGGATCGGATTTCCTACATTTTTCAACCGATTTCAACAAAACTTCATAGGACTACGTAAAATTACCTTGCGGTGGTTCTAACAGCGCCAAAAACTGGAAAAACATAATTGTTTTTGCACAAAATCAATTTGAAAACACGATTAAGAGGCATCACGAGAATGAAATGGGGACAACTCATATCGATTTATACTTATAAAACCCAGGTTGTGTGTGTGTGTGTGTGTTCGTTTATATATGGGATCGGATTTCCTACATTTTTCAACCGATTTCAACAACACTTCACTTTTTCTTGGCAGGTAGTGCTTCTTATTGTCTTGCACACTTTTTTTTTCTTTTTTTTTTACATTCAAAATACTTTAAAAATTCCATTTACAAGACAATTGTTTATAATAAAATTCTATTCAATCGGTAGACTCATAACGATTGAAAACAATGTTTTTGTTTCAGTTTGGGTTTGACCAATTCGTAAAAAAAAAAAAAAACTAATTAAGACATGCGTGTCCGTCAACCTTAAACAATAACCTTTGTCAATTTTTATTTTTCAGTCTTTATGATGGTCGATACTTGATCTATCTCTTACTGTTATATCCCCGGGCAACACTCGGCTCTACTGCTAGTTATTTATATGTTCCTAAAAAACGGTATTAATTATAGGGTTCTAAAAATAATCTGGTATGTATTACAAGTTCATTAAAAGTCTGATATTAATTATAGATTCCCCACAAAATTCTGTATTAATTACAGGTTGTTACCTGTTAATGGCCACCAGTTGATGACCACCATCCCAAAGAAGAGACATTGAGTAATAATAGGTTTATAGTTTATATGAAATATCAATAGTGTGTATGTGACTGTTACGTTGGTATATAAAGGGTGTTCCAATAACTTGGATCGATTTTAAATTTGAATTACGTTCAATCGTCTAATGATTTTTTTTTCTTTTTCTTTCAGATTTGGCGGATATTTGGGCGATATTATTTTTCACAAATAATTGCCATGACTTAAATAATATGACCCAATAGAGAAATAAATACATTTTTTACCAATAACACTGATTTATTTATTGCTGACTTTGATCCGTCTTAATGAAACACCCTTCATATATATAATCCGTCTTAATGAAACACCTTTTATTAATTTTGTACGATTTGTTTATATGTATGTCCCACTTCTGCTGACACGTGAGGAATGAAAAATCTCTTGTGAAAGGTGAAAAGAAAGATCGATATTTCGTATAATTCTTTAGAATTATGCTGTTTTAGAAGAGAAAAATAAATATAAAATCTTTAACAATCGAAATTCAGACGAGGAAACCTTCAAGACATTCGTTAAAATCTTTAAACGAAGGTATGTAAAATCCAGATAAGAAAAACATTACCTACATGACGACTGTCAAAAAAAAAAAAAAAAAGCCAGAAAACTTGACAAATTTCTATTCATCAGTTTTGAGTAGATTCAATTTAACCGTGAACAGTTTTATATATATCTCAGCGCTTATAACGCTGTCGTGCTTATTTAAATTCCGTTCTGGTTTTTGTCCTCCACAAATGTGACGGTAGACGATCTCACACATAGTCTGTCAACTTTGAACTTCTCGTAAGAGACTGGGTGAAATAGAAGTAACTTCATTTACTTTTTCTTGCCCTTATCACTCTTGTCCATTTGATATTTTCTCAACTAATTTTGTCTGGTGAGACGAGAACGAATTAAACGCTTAATTTTATTTTGTGGAACAATTATTAACACAGAAACTGTTTGCAACATGACATGATGCAATCAGTGCACACCTCATTGTGTATATGATCCCGTATGTTTATACACGTGTGCGTGTTTATGTATGAATGAATGTGTGTGATTATTTCTTGTTGAGTAATGACTTAGCTCGATCTCAGTTTATGAACATTATAAACTTCTGATGGGAAATTAAAGTTTTTTTTTTTTTTATTAATGTTAATAACTTCAAAGGCTTCAGTTTTATGTACTAACCACTAAGCTATTGCCAATATTCATTTCCAATTTCCTTTCGATTGATTCTCATGTCATTTCATGTGAGAAATCAAAATCGAATTCATTGACGGAAAATGAAAGAAAAATATGATTCATTTTTCCATCGACAACTTATAACGGGGGAGACAAATAGTTCAAAATTCCATGTGCATTTATATTGTAGAGTAGTTTCACAGTGGTGGCTTTTATTTCACTAAGTCGGTCCTAAAATAGGTTCGACGTACAAAACGTTAGGAACTTGATATAATAGTTAATGACACAGCAATCTAGTTGTGGTGGCTGATACTTTAATATCCGACTCACGGTCGTCCGACATCGACTGACTGACCAACTCGCTGAGAGACTTAGCAACTGCTACTACTCCTACTTATTATAGGTGGGAGAGTCTATTAACAATAGAATAGGTATGTTCCAGTATAACAATTTATTATTATTATTATTATTATTATTATTATTTCCTTTAACTTCCGTTGTATACACATTTCCTTCCGGGTCCCAACCAGTGACCTAAGATCAGAAATGGCTTCATTAAAAAAACACCCTAAAATCACACACATTTTACATAGATAAAACTCTTCATAATGTGAGCTGTACTTGTGAGTACAGTTTTTTTTGTATTTCTTTAAGGCATGGGCTACCAGAATCTCTTCAACGAGTCTATCGGATTCTTTTTCAATCGATCTGAGTGCTCCAATTATAACTGGAATTATTGATGTCCTCATGTGCCACATTTTTGAGATTTCAATTTCAAGATCCTTGTATTTTGATAGTTTTTTTTTGAAGATCTTCAAAGATACATTACAATCTACAAGGACTGCCATGTCAATAAGAAATCACATTCTGTCCTTGTGGTCTTTGATCACCATGACTGGGTGATTAGCTTTGATTGTTCTCTCTGTGTATTGTAAAGTCTCATAAAATTGTTACAGGTCCTACCTGTGTTATCAGGTCTTGGTGATGTTCATACCAGTTTCTTGCAGTTTCCTTCCTGTAAACGTTACATATTGCAGATATTGGTCCACTCTGTTATGCCGAGCTTCAGTACATGCTAGTTCCGTGCAACCGGATACAAGATGGCTAATTAGTTCTATATATTTATCACAGAATCTGCATTTCGAGTTGACACAATTTTTCAGTATATGGGCTTGGTAATTTCTAGTTAGCAAGCTCATATTATTCCTGTGCGGCAAAAATAAAACCCTGTACTATGTAACCACTGATGGATACTAGGGGGTGGTCGTTAGTAATCTAAGAATGAACAAAATGACAGAAGATTTTCATAAGATTTTATACTAAGCTGTTTTATTAATTCCACTTAGGAAATGATCAACTAACGGAAAATTACAAGATGAACAAGATCACCGCCATGTTAAGCACGTTTCAGCTGCATGACGTCACGCTGGCGGCGTTTCATTCGTTTTTACGCGTTGATTATCAGTACAATCATTTTTTTTTCATTACAAAACAAGCGGCTTTTGTACAAAGAGTTATAATTTCTTTTAGATTTATATACTTTTTATACTTGAAAAATTAAAAAGTAAATAACTTGAAGTAGACAGACATAATGTTGAAATATTGTTTAACATTGTCAAACACGGTTTTTTCTTTTCTTAAATCGTATCCTTCTCTTAATTATTGAAAATTATTGTTAATTTGCGTTAGGTCAACCATTTTGTTTATTATCATTATTTTTATTATTTTCATTATTATTATTATTTTTATTTTCTTTGATTTCTGGCGTTTACACATTTCTTTCCGGGTCTCGCCCAGGGACCTAAGGTTAGAAATGGCGTCATGACACTTTCCACTGACAAAAAAAAAAAAAAAATTATTATTATTATTATTATTTAGACCCTCCTCGACTCTTAGATATTTCGGCCGGGTCGTGGATCTTCAAGGATTGCTTTGGTCATAGACCTGTCGCCGTTGATTCAGTTGGGGAACCCGTCGCCCTGGCCGGTGACGTCAGATTACGAAGTCCTCCGCTCCGTGTCGTCATCGCACTGGCCGCATACATAGCTATGGTGCGCCGTCTACTGATTGTGTTAGACGGAATTTTCTCCTCATCAGAAAAGCCTGGCGAAAGAACCGGCTTAGATGTCGATGACCCGACCAAGCAACAGGTAGTCCCGGGTTACAGACTCATCGTAGATTGAAACTGAAATAAAATCTCAAATCATCTGAATCTAATTTCCTGCATTTTCCATGAATAGATAAAATGGCATTTTATACTATTTTTTAATCGGTATCACTCCAAGCAAGGCAATAAAGCCACTAAGACACAAGGGGTTACTGGGTGTGGAAATATTAGGAACAGAAACAGAATGAGCGAGAAGAGAAAGGAGTACTCAGGAAGACAGTAGATAACGATTGACATTGCATTTCAATTTTTGCAGATTAAAGTTCACAGGAAAGCAGGGTCCAGGAAGGGATTTCCACAAGCGAGAAGTACGAGAAAAAAAAACAGTTAGCGTAGAACTTAGGACTACATCTAGCCATCTCAACTGTTAATTGATAAGACCTCGAAGCCAGTTTAGTACTGCGCTTAAATAAAAAATGTCTACGTACCATTGCGAAGAGCTCATCCGAACTTAAGCAATAAAACAGAAGAGGAAAAAAGATAATGAATTTCTCTTGATTTGCGCAAGACAAAAAAACAGGCTGATCATTTGCTTATCTTATATTGTTAAGATTCCGCTCCATCCATAGTATTCTCACCATCTTTCTGTAGAACCCTAATTATGTTGCCTCCAGTTTTCTATCCCTCTGTGAGAAGATTGTCCAGCATTGACTGTCATAAAAGACGATTGATATTACATAAAATTTCAGTATTCTTTTCTTTGTTTCTAACGAAATTTTCCTGTTTGCTAGTACTTTGATTAGCTTTTGAAAGGCATCTTTTGCTATCCCAGTGCACCATCAGATTTCGGTCTCGTATTTTCTATCCTCTATTAAAATACTTCCCTGATATTTTTAAATTCTGTATTTGTTTGATTTTGACATCTCCATTTCGTTGGTATCTTAGGCTTTCTTCTCTTACGTTGTTTTCTTACAATTGATGGTTAGTCCTTTCTTCTCGCCTTCCTTTACTATCTTGTCGATGAAGTCTTGTAATGTTCCTTCTGTGTCTGCCATCAACAGGGTCATCTGCATATCTTATATTATTAAGATTCCCCCTCTGATAATAAATCCTGTTAGGGTCTTCAGCTCAATTGCTGTAGAAGTTGAATAAATCCATTGAGAAGATACATATTTGCCTTACATAAACGAAAATTCATCGAACGATTAAAAAAAAAATGATTTCTCTGATGGTCTTCATCTGCTTCAATTTATACTTATCTTCAAATATCTTTTCAAGTTGAATCACAAGTTAAGCATTAAGTGAAATCAATTTGACTGATAAGCGACGTGATTCCTTTAATAAAGACGTTGATTCTTTTCTTTGTTCATTATGTTATATTGATATAAGGATTTGAAGAGCTTAACTTATTTTGACACAAAGAACATCCAGACATAATCAGACGCACTACGCTGTAGTAATGATCAACGACAGGAGTCAGCAACCCTTGGCATGCGTGCCAAACATGGCACATCGATAACTTGTTTCTGGCACGCGAAACTTATTCATTATTCCGTAATATTCTTTTCCTATTTCATGTATATCATTATCTCATGTATTTTTATTTTCTTTCCTTTACAGATTACACAACCATTACGATCACGATCATTAGCTAAGAAACGATGTTATTCAAATGAAGAAGATATTAGAGATTTTAAAGAATACTGGACTGAAAAATATGGTATGATTAATAAAGAATATAAAGCCTTATGTATTTTCTGTTCTGAAACAATTGTTTCTAGGACTTGTTCTGTAAAGAGACATTTTAAAAGTGTTCATAAGAACTTAAGCAATAAAATTCAGTGGGGAACAAAGCGAATTAATTTCTTGTGAACTGGGCACGACAAAAATACAAGCTAATCTTTTATGAACTTTATTTCAGGTAAGCCCAGTACTTAGTTGCTGTTAAGTTTGAGGTTTCAAAAGTTATTGGCCAACATGGAAAGCCACTCAGTGATTGGGAGTATATTAAAGAAGCTTGGTTAGAATCTTCGCCTTTCCTTTTTGACAATTTTTCAGAAAAGGAAAAGATTATTCAGCGCATTAATGGCTTGTTGGTGAGTAAGAAAACAGTTAAGGATACGATGCTTAAGTTGAAAAGGAATTCAGCTGAAAAAGTGACAAAAGATTTGTCTTTAAATTTTTTTTTATTTGTGTTGATTAAAGTACGGACATTGCATCATCGGCTAGGCTCGCCATATTTTCTCGATTTTGTAGGAGGTGACGAAATATGTGAAGAGATGGTTGCCCTTGTATCCCTACCTGAGCATACTTCCGCGACTGAAATATGTGAAGCAATTGTGAAATGACAAATTCACATTTCGAAAGTAGTATCTGCTTGCAAAAGAAGTTTGTCATCACTGATAGGTTTTTATTAAACTGCGTCTAGAGATTATATGCAAAAGAGGTATTGTCAAATATTTTATGTAAAATTCATAGATATGTGTTATCCAATGAAATAATTTGTACCATTATGTATAGCGAGTAAACATGAAAGCAATTAAGTCCCAATTTTCAATTTCAGATTGATATTTAGTATTTTTTCTGTAATTATAGCAATTTGCAGTGTCAAGAGATTATTTGCAAGAACTAGAATTTAGTATTATGGCTCGTAAAAAAGAACTAACAATGAATGAAAAGAACTATATAATCAAAGAAATTAGCAAAGGAAAGTCTTCGCTTCAAATTTCTAAGGATTTGAAAAGGGATCATCGAACAATCAAGAAAATATGTCAAATGGGAATTCAACCAAGGAAAAAAGAGTCTCATGCTGAATTCAGGAATTTAACAAAATGAGATCTATCCCATATCCGAAGAGAATTAATAAGAAATCCAAATGCGTCAAGTGCGTTCATATTTGAGGTCGCTGGAGCTCCTATGGTGTCAAGGGAAACAAGATGTAAAGCATTAAGGAAGTTTGCTGATGTAAAAAATCAAATAAAGAAACCCATTTTAACAAAAAAAACATAAGGAAAGAAGATTGCAGTGGGAAGCAAATACATGAAAACTGATTTCAGTAAAGGGCTTTTTACAGACGAATCAAGGATCACCCTTGATTGGCCTGATGGATGGACTCGAGGATAGGTTTGCAAGCAACATGACTCAAGAAAATTTTTAAACGCCAACAAGGCGGCGGTGGGATCATGATATGGGCTGGGATTATTGGTAATGAGCTCATGGGTCTATTTAAACTGAAATACAGGGTTAAAATGAATTCCAAAAGTTACTGTGATTTTCTAGAGCAACATTTCTTTGAATGGCTTGATAACCAGTCTTTAGCCAAGCGTAGATCTATGATCTTTATGCAAGACAACGCACCAAGTCATGCATCAAAGTTTAGTAAATCCTGGTTGAAAGAAAAGGGATTTGTTGAAGATTCTCTTATGGACTGGCCTTCAAATAGCTGTGACTTGAATCCCATTGAGAACCTGTGGAGCATCCTCAAGAGAGATATTTATTCTAATGGAAGGCAATTCAACAGCAAGTGTGACCTCTGGGAGGCAGTTAATGTTGCTGCAAACAACTTACCAGCCACTAAAATTGCAAATCTAACATCAGATGTTGAAAATAGGCTGCTGAGAGTTATTGAAAAGAAAGGAGCATTTGTGCAATAAATTTTAGGAGGTTCTTATTATTTTTTGTTAATATATCTTTTCTTTTTAAAATAAATTTTTTATAATGTTTTTCCTTTAAGAAATTGATGAATTTGTTCTAAAATCTTTTCATATTATTTTTTTTACATTAGTTTTACGAGGTATAATAATGTAAAAGTATCAAAATAAATAGTTGCAAATAAACTACTGATAGTCAAATTAGTCTGTTTTGTTAACTTAGTAAAATTTTTTCCAACCAAAAACAATAGTTTTCTCTATCATTATATATCTAAGTTAATAATATTGAGTAGAATCTAAACAACATCATAATAGGACTTTTAACATTAAAGACGCAACTCTTTATACCAATTCATAACTTGCATATAATCTCTAGACGCAGTTTACATCATACATGAGGAGGTTTTGTGTGAAAAAGGTGGCCTAAAGAAACTTCAAAGTGATGCAAACAGTTACCAAGCTTCTTAATTTCATTTCTGTTCAGACTTTAAATAAAAGACAATTTCAAATTTTACTAAATGAGATAGAATCTGTATATAAAGAGCTGAAAATGACACAGCAATGTTCGTTGGTTTAGTCGAGGTTTAAATGACTTGAATATTTAATTACAGAACCCTGGTAAGATACTTGATGTTTTGTTACGTAAAAGCTTTTAAAATGAAACTAGAAGTTTTTAAGAGGGGTGTGGATGATAATAGATTTAAATACTTCACAAATCTAAAGAGGTACATCAATGGTCTTCCAAAAAAAAAAATGGCAGAACAGAACGCGAATGTCTTCAAAAGCTGTTTGTAAACATCATCGAATCAACTGTTGAACAATTCTTTACAAGATTTGATAAATTCAGAGAACTGGGGGAGGCAGCAAAATTCATTAAGTTTCCAGACAGTATAAAATTGGATGAACTAAACTTACTAATGTTTTCATGGATAGACATTGATGATTTTGAAATGCAGTTGATTGAATTTCAGAGTAGCTCAATTTGGAAGCTGAAATTTGTTGAATTTAGGGTTGGCTTGAAAAATATTGGAAAAGGAGCGATTAGAGATGGGAGTATAAGAGAGAAATTCAGAAAAGGGAGTATTAAGGACGGAGTATTAAAAAAAATGTCTGTTTAAAAAACCTTGCAACAGCATTACTATCCATGTTTTCATTTACATGTTTTGTGACGTAGGGTGGCTGTTAATGATCAAGTATAACTCAAGACTTCAATGTTAAGATAAAACAGTATTTAATTACAGCCGTAAATAAATACTTAACGAGAACAAAGAAGTAAAAGTCAACCATTTAAAAGTTAATCATTTCTGTGAATATCTTGTTAGTAGCTCGGCTTAACGTCCGGTAAATCATCGACGCACAATAATTCACACTAATTCGACTGGATAGTTCCATTCAATAGTCACATAATAATCACTCCAGTCAGTAGCCTGACATCGCTATATATATACCTGTCGGAAAACATACATTCATAAGTCCAGAGTGTCACGTTCGAACCTCGGTGTCCGTAGTTACTTATTTTTCTTCCGATATAACAATATGGTTGTGAATCTTTCTTCTCAGTGATGAACATTGTTAATTCTCGTAACAGGAGTAGCCTGACAGATGAAACTAGTAGTACATGCATATCTCTCAAGGTTACTAAATATAAAACTGATATAAAATCTCTGTCATTAATGATGCAGCACCAGAAATCCCGCTGATAATCTATAAAAAGAGTCAACAAGTTCTGTCTCCAGTTTTATCTGATGTCTTCTTTTGAAAGTGGCAAAGGCTCAGAGCTGTTTAAATGTGGTTTTGAAGGTAAATAAATATATTTTTCTGCATCATTTATAAGGGATTTAAAAACAGCAAAAGATTAGTTTAATAATCTTTTACTGTGTTTAGTCATAAAAAATGTGTAACTAGAAAAAATGATACTAGACTAATCGAAAAAATAACTTTTTGTTTTGATGCTAATGATAGTTAATCGTGTCTTTAAATTGTGTGAGCATGTACGTGTTATGACCAAGTAAATGGTTAAAGAAATAACAAAACAAGGGTTGCAGATATATCATATATTAAACAGTAAATACAACAGAAGAGTATTACACGACTAGTGAGTGTACGTCGGTTGACCCAGCGTTCAATCTATTCGACTGTTTTCCCAAGGCCTTCTCTCCTATTAATCTTATAGTAGGCGGAAGAGTCCAACACACTCTTTAGAGGGAGGACACCACAACAGTATGGCAGTTACATTTATACTTCAAGGCTAATAGAAAATATCACAAAGACGTTTTCGTAAAAACTTTTTCAGTCAGTTTTACATGATTCACATAATTTCTTACAATACCGTGTCTGGAGTGATTTTTTTATCATTTAAAAAAGTGTCTGGAGTGTTTTTTTATCATTTAAAAAGTTCTTCACATACTTAAGAGATATCAAATAATATGTTCTCAAAAAGTTATTGTTGGCACAATTTTGTGTCAGAGATTTGGCCGGTTTTAGCACACACTCTCAAAAAGGTTGTCCAACCCTAACTTTAGGGTTTCTCTTCATCTAAATCCGGCCCTGTAACTTCCGCTAGGCGACACGCTTATCTGGTTAGGATTAGGCAAATCCGTGGTATTTATAGTAGTATTCAATCTTAGTTCATTAAGACAAAAATGTATAAATTAACACCACTAATTAGTTAAGATCAGTAGCTATGAGAGTCATACCCGGTTTAGCATGAGAGCATTTTATTATTATTGGTTGGTTAAGTGTTTGTATTGGGTCATTCTTCCGAATAGCATATATTTATTTACATTAATATGATTAAAATCTTTTTTAGAAATGTTATATGTTTGCATTGAATCAATTTGGACAGTTTTAGAAGCGAAAGTGCCGAGGAAACGACTAAAACGCCAAGAAAAGAGAAGTGAAGAAGAAAAAAGAGCGAGGCTTAGGCTTTTCAAATTCTCGTGAAAGCGACAAGATAAATGGCTAAGTCAATTGGTTACTATGTACAATGTATTTGAAGTTAGTAACGCGGAAGTTTACATACCTGGAAAGCGTCTTCACAGAGGACGGTAAGTGCGACACTGGGACCCGTAGGCGTATTGGGATGGCCAAGGACACATTCTAAAAGCTGGACAGAGTATTGCGAGACAGGAAGATATTTTTGGTAACAAAGAAAAGAATACTGAACTGTTGCATGGCATTTGTCCTTCTTTACGGCAGCGAATGTTGGACGATTTCCTCAAAGATGAAGAAGAGACTTGAGGCGACAGAGATGTGGTTCTACAGATGGATGCTAAGGATATCATGTACCGAGCGTGTGAGCAACGATGAGATCTTAGAGAGGTTGCAAACAAGCTTATACTTGATATCAGGAAGAGGCAGCTGAAGTTTCTGGGACACATAATGAGGAAGGAAGGCCTGGAGAATCTGATACTCAGGGATCGAATAGAGGGAAAGAGAGACAAGGGAAAACAACGCGTGACATACCTAGCGGCCTTAAGCAAGTGGATGACAGAACGTGGTCTGGGGGAGGAAGCAGAGGGAAGGAAGTTGTTGAGAGCTGCATGGGGTAGGGGGAGGTGGAGAGCCATGATCGCCTACATCCTAAACGGACATGGCACATAAAAAGAAAGAAAGAATCATTGTTTCTGGTCTTGGCCTTTTCTAATGATACAAAAGACGTTGCTAGGGAGTGTCAAGGAAGTAATTTGTTATTAATTTACTCGAGTTGTACACAGTCATCGTCTGAATTAGGATATGACTAAGTTTTTAATGTCATCACAGATTTCTTAAGAGATTCATCTTCTGCGCCATATCCCTTCAAGACATTAGCGTTAATGGCTTTTCACAATTTCCTGTCCTTTGTAGCTCTAAGTAATTTTTATTTTTTTGTTATCTCAACTAAACCCCGTTCTGTCATCCCTTTACACAGACTCATTAGGTACGTTAGGCGCTGTTTTCCTCTGTCTATCTTCCCTTTAATATGCCCTGTGAGTGTTAATTTTTCTAAACCGTCTTTACGTAAGGGATTAGTAGTTTAAAATTGCACCAATATCTAAGAAAAAAATTGTAATCTTATAAAATCTAGATATCGAATAACGTAACGTAATGTAACAGGGGATATCTTTAACACTTAGCTGTGGTTGGCCTAGTGTACAAATAATGAGGCACTTAATGAAAATTAAACTCACTAACTTGTTAATTAGTAGATATTAGGTACCTCCACAAAAACGTGATACCTAAGATTTAAAATGTATTTTTAAAAATGAAAAATCATTCTTGACGCTTTTATTTTTGTTTTAATTTGAAGTAAATAGATTAAATTTAATATTTCCAATAAGCAAAATATTTTGCTCTAGTTCAAAACTAATTTAAATTGACTGGAAGGAGTTTTTTTTTTTTTTTGTAAAACTAACTGATTAGCGCTCTTTTTCAGCTGTCTTTTCTTCCCAATATATTTCTCTTTATTAAAAGTTTTTTCTGAAAATTTGAGGAATATTAGCTGATTTAAAGTATAATTAATCTGATTTGAAACAAATATTATTTATTTTAAGCTTAAAATATCGCAAAAATGTGTTTTTTCATCGGACAGTAGCTGTTTAAGCTGTTGACGAGTTTGACAGTATTGATGACAGATTGTTGTTTATTTAATGTTGTTCTATAGCGGCTTTAGTCGAAAAAAATAATTGAATATAATGTGAGCGCCTTTTATATATAACTTTTAAGTACTCAGCAATCTTTAAAAATTAGGAAAATATTCTTCGTAATCTAATATTTTATTGAATTTTAGAAATTTTCCGTTTAAATTTACTATACTTATTGCCTTATAATGTCGTATATGTGCACTCGTATTTACAAAAATAGGCACGTTTATGCACATATAAAAATTAAAAAATTAAAATACTTTAAAAATATTGGTGTTTGATGATTTGTAAGAAGCTTTATCATTTATGATTAGTAAATATAATTTTTACTTAATAATCTCATCGAAAAGGGTAGAATTAATACAGAATTTTAAAATATTTAAAAGTTAAATTATTGTACATTATTTGGACTATTGTCCTCATCTTTTGCGCCATATCTATCACAACGTTTCGGTCGTTGTACGCTCCGGCCTTCTTCAGGTGGCTGGAATGTCGAACTGAACCCTTTATTTCGCTCACCGTGGTAGACTGTTCTAATTCCACGTGCCATGTTTGATGGATGTCAGTTATCTCCTGTTAATTTCCCCCTGAAAGTTCTTAACCGGGTATTGAACTCATACTCTTTGGGTCCTGTCACTGGATCTAACCAACGCCTTTATCCACTGTGCCATGTGTCCTTGAGGAGATAAAACTAATGAAAACAATTCTTGTAAAAATTAAAATTCATTATTCATCGGAAAATCTTCTTCAGACAATAGTCTCTTTAATATATCTTATTTATAAAAGCAATTGAAAGCTTTTCTAATTAAATGATGTCATTGTTTTATTGCATATTTTATTTAAGGTTCAGAGCAGATTTTTGGTAAATGGTATTTTTGTTCGACATAAACAAATTGATGATTTAAATTCTCCAAGAAGTCTCGTTTTTAACTAATATAAATATAAAGAAAGTGGAATATTGATTTCTCGAAATTTCATAAAATTAAGTAAGTGGTATAACAGATGTAAAAAGTAAAAATTTTCTTAAAAAAATTCACAAATAATTTAATTCATTTGTGTATAAGTTCTGAAAATTTGATTTTTACAAGAATTTTCAAAACAATGTGTTTTTTTTTTACCGAAAAAAAGACGTAAAATGCCCTAATATTTATCTTTGGCCCAGCCTATGACGCAAATAAAAATAAGGTTTTTAACCAAAAATGTCGAACGTGCTAGAAAGAATTAAAAAACTTAATAAAATCATCCAAAAATAATTTTGTCCTTCCTCTTAATAATAACACAAACATTTTCACGTAAAAACTTTTTTTTTTTTTATCAAATCTGGAACCCTATTATAGTATGCTCTTTTTATCGACCTTTTGGAGGTACTTACGTTAAATGCAGCAATATTGACAATATTTTCATGTATTCCAATGAAATTTCAAACTCAATTTTTATTTCTTTAATTGTTTAGGATGTCAGCGCTTATTGGTACGAAATGTGGAACCAACGAACCGGGTTCAAATTCTGAGCAAGTCTGTAACGTTTACTTTCTTAATTAATCACTTTGGGAAAGGCATGGATTAATTTCTTCTCCCATGGCTATATGCGTAATAACAGAACAGAGTGGCCTCTCTAGCCTTGGGTAGCAGCCAGACTAGTAGGACTATTTCGGATTCAAAGCGATGGCAAAAGCATCGAGAGCAACTCTTCTCTCTTCACCTCAAATAGGTCATATCTTAGATTGTTCGTTGCTGCTGGCACAATGTAACCTTTGACACGTTTTTTTTTTTTTTTTTTTTGATGAGGTGATGAGCATCTGCATGTGCAGTAGAATCCCTCATATCCGGATTTCCTCATATCCGGAATCCCTCATATCCGGAATCCCGCATATCCGGAATCCCGCATATCCGGACATGAATGTTGATGTGTATATTTGAACTATTTGGGTGATATGTAACTGATTTGAAATTTCTGTTTTTCAGGAAATTTATTTTGGATAATTGCTTATTTCATTCTAATGACTTTCATTGTCGCAAAAGATGATGCGAATTAGAGAAAAAGAACAACTTTGTGGTTATCGTAAAAAGTGGAAATTTTAAATGGATTAGACGCTGGTGAAAGTTTATTGTGTCTAATGGCTGTGTTCAACATAAGAAAGTCAATATTGTATGATATAAAAATCTACCAAATAAACTATTCTCCAGCATTGACACTCACAATGAAATAAAAATCATGATTGTGGTGTAATCTGGACTGAAATTGAAAAGGTTGTCAATTTTATGGAAAGAAAGCCAGCATTCAGCTATGACGATTGCAATAACGCAAGCAGTTAAAAAGTGTGTTTTGTTTAAAAAATTTCAAGACCAAAAGCAAAACGAAATGCGGAAAAAGTTGAGAATAACATTAGAAGAGAAGGAATCATCATGCAACAGCGATTAAAAAATCCCCGTTACATTATTTCCTTTACATACGTGGCATACTTAATTTAATGAATTTTCATTAACATTACATAATTTCTTTTTCCTTAAAATCGATTCTTTCATTCACCATTAGCTTATATTGTTGACTATAAAACATTTGAAATAAATGTTAAACTTGATTTCAGTTCTTTTATTTTAATCTAAATATAACTCCTCATATGCGAACTTTATAACCAAATCCTCATATCCGGAAGGCCTTTTTAGTCCGGTTGGCAGGGATTCTACTGTACTTCCCATCGAACTGAGAGATGTCACGATCGAATGTCAACCCAACGATCTCATCAGCCATTGGTTAAAATAAAACTGTAACTAGTTTACCTATGCTGTCAAAAACGGCGTCATATATAAAACTGATATTTTGTTAAGGCTGTTTGAAAGGTTTGATATTTTTTCCAATGATTGTTGCTTTTGTTGTCCTCGGCTCTTTCACTGAAAAGGTATGAGTCCTCTTCTCCCCCCCACCCCCAGCTAGCGATCCAAGCCTTGGATGGCAACTGGTCTACCGCAGAAAGAAATGGCAACCTACTGCGGGAAAAAAATCTGCCTCGTCAGTCATGTATCACGTATGGTTCATAACTGACTGACTGTGTTGTTTGCATTTAGAAAATATAACAAAATTGTTTTCTTTATCCAAAACAGGAAAAAAAGCTTAATGTTAGTATTTTATATCTGCGCAATGTTTTTAATACGTTCTATTCTAACTGAATATAGACATAAACAGTCTGCTAATCTATATAATAAAAAAATAGCTTATTCTCTGTCCGTCTCACACTGCGGGTGATTGATTCATTTATTTGTTTAACGGCATATCAACACCTTATGGGTCATTTAATGCCGAAGTTGAATTTTCTTGGCAACTTTGAAGTAGTAAAAATTTGATATATGAATCCATGGTAGATGTTACTCAGCGTTTGTGCATATGCATGTTTGCGTTGACATTATTACTAGAGGCAGTGATATGTCTGTTTTATGTTGTAGGTTTGTTGAAGTTTATATTTTGGAATACAATTTGATTTAACAAACTGTCGGATATTATATGGATTAATGTCATGAAAGTGTTGTTTCGTGTTTGTTCGTTGATTGGTTGGTTGATTTTGTTTAGCGCCATATTAACATCTCTAGGGTGAAATTTAAAAGATTTGAACACAATTTTATGGCTTCAACTAAATATACTTTGAACGCAATTATATGCCTTCAACTAGAGATAAAATGTATTCCGGGCCATTTTGCTTTAAAAATGCATTGTTGGTCATTTTACTATAAATAGTCATTTTTTTTTTAATATATAAAAATGTATTGTTGAAATATTTAATATAAAAATCTATTTTTATATTTTCATAATGTCTTGTTTGGGGTTCAGTATTTTCCCATAGTTGGGACCCTAACAGGTGCTACAACCCAGGTCACTGGGGATCCAGGAACAACAGCGATTAAGAGTTGGTTTAACGCTCCTTAAAACCCCCAATCTCCCGATCAGAACGCGTGTGGCCGTATGTAGTTTATCGTCATACCCAGGACTAGT
Organism: Acanthosepion pharaonis; assembly: GCA_903632075.3. NCBI lineage: Eukaryota > Metazoa > Mollusca > Cephalopoda > Sepiida > Sepiidae > Acanthosepion > Acanthosepion pharaonis. Next base: position 4,521,308 of record CAHIKZ030004810.1, on the reverse strand, counting down.
TTGCGTGTGACTTTGCATGCGAGGATATAATGTATATACGTAGTCTGTATTGTACATGAGTGAATCACACGCACGCACGCACGCACTAGATGAAGCTGATTTAATTTTGTTTGCCTAGGACATTCACATTTTAAATTATGTCAGTTTTGGGGGATTCAATAAATAAGGTGAATTTTTCGGTATAAGGACTTCTAATACAGATAGAAGCTTACTTCTTTTTTTATTTTTCAACGTAGTCTCCCAGCACTGTCACACACTTTTCCCATCTGTGCAAAAGCTTCCGTATTCCCTCAGCGTAAAAATCTTTGGACTGATGTCTCCGCCAGTCGCTCACAACACTTTTGACTTCATTGTCACTTTTAAACTTCGTGCCTCTCGTGAACGCTTTCAAGGGACCAAACAGGTGAAAGTCTGAAGAGGCAACGTCTGGGCTGTAAGGGGGATGAGGGAGCAGTTCCCAGCCCAGCTTGTTGATGGTCTGCACCGTTTAGGCTGCTGTGTGAGGCCTTGCGTTGTCATGATGTAAAATGACTCCTTCTGACTGATGACCCCTGCGTTTGTTCTTTATGTTTTTCTTGACCTGCCTCAACAGTTCACATTTGTTCTTCTGTCAGACTGAATGAGGTCATTGACTGATTCGATCACCTCAGGAGACCTCACTTCTCTATGCCTCCCAGGACTGTCTTCATCCTGAACACTGCTCCGTCTTTCTTTAAACAATTTAGCCCACTTGTAGACATTTTTTTTGGCTGAAACATGTGGCACCATACACAGTTGACATTCTCCTATGAATTTCAACTCGTTTGCACTCTTCTGCAACCAAAAACTTGATAACTGACCGCTGTTCAATCCTGGAGCATGTTTCTTGGTCGGCCATCTTTGTTAATCGCCAAAACTCTCAAAGTTTTTTTTTTTTTTTTAATCTGCAAAAGAAATTAAATCTATGTGAAAAAGAACTAAAACAAAGAAAAATAAAAAAAATCTAAACTTCTATCTATATTAGAAGTCCTTATACCGAAAAATTCACCTTATTTATTGAATGACCCTGGTATGTTTCTAATATTTCTTTGTGCAAAAAAAAAAAAATAAAATAAAATAAAATAAAATAAAAAAATAAATAAATAAAAATAAAACATGAAAGATTCCAAAAGCGCTTACACAGTCTTATGGGTGATAACTTGTTTTCCACCTTACAAACACATTCTCACATGCGAAACGTTGCAAACTTCTTGCTATTCTACCGCTGTTTCCATGCAAAATGTTGAAACTGTAAATAGATGTGCGGTTGGTGTAATGGACAATTCACTTACGTTGTATTCACTTACGCGCAAGGAATAGTATGAATACACCTCTTCTACCCCCAGCTATGGATTAAATAGTAGGACTTCTATCAGTAAATCATTATTATCTCTAAAAAAATTCTTACAATCTAAACATATTTTCTAGCTTTAAATAACCTGCAAAAGGTTGATAAGCCGTCAAAACAAATCAATCTCCACGATCTGTTCTCTTAAACTGGTTGCCCTACAAAGCCTAAAGACTACCTTATTACTTCACACATCGCTGGTTAATGAGAAAAAAAGAGATGCGTCTCCTATTAGCAAGAAGTGAACACAACGGTCTTGGTATGAATTTGAACTCGACCTGACAGCTCTATTTCCTTCAGTGATAAGGGATGCTGAGGATATCATGGATCGAGCGTGTGTGCAACGATGAGGTCTTAGAGAGGTTGCAAACAAGGAGGAGGCTTATACTTAATATCAGGAAGAGGCAGCTGAAATTTCTGGGACATGTAATGAGGTAGGAGCGCATGGAGAATCTGATACTCACGGGTCGAATAGAGGGAAAGAGAGACAAGGGAAAAATGAAAGTGGATGACAACGTTGTCTGGGGTGTTAGTAGAGGAAAGGAACTTGTTGAGAGCTGCAAGGGATAAAGCGAGGTGGAGAGCCATGATCACTTACGTCCTGAAAGGAAATGGCACATAAAAAGAAAGAAGATAACCATTACGCCAACTGCGCGCCCTCTTCATTGTATTGAACTGCCATTAAAATGCAATGGTTCATATTTTATAGTATTGGTTTTGTTTTTTTACGATCAAGTCAGTCAGTTTAGTTACGTGCCATACGTTATACACGCTTAGGCGATCATGTGTCTTTCGATACATGACTGACATGTCATATTTTTTCCCGCATTTCTTTCTGTGGTCGACCAGTTGCCATCCAAGGCTATGGAACCCGGTCTGGACTTCTATTTACCTATAGCTGGGGTGAGGGGAGAAGAAGCGGATTCATACCTTTCCCAAGGGTATTAGCACGTAAGTGAATGTAATTCGAACTCTGCTCTCCGATTCCTCAATCCGAGCCTCTATCCATTACTCTACCGTGCCTCCTCCGCTTATAAACTTAAGGTAAAATTAAGAGAATACAGAGACCTGGTGCACTACGTACCACAAAGTCCCCAAACGACCCTCCGCAGTTGTCCTTCTCCTAGACTGGTTGCCATCCAAGTCTATAGAACCCGGTCTGTTCTGCTATTTACCCACAGCTGGAGAAGAAGAGGATTCATACCTTTCCCAAGTGTATTTGCACGTAAGTGAATATAATGGATTCGACTGGAATTCGAACTCGGCTCTCAGATTCCTCAATCCGAGCCGCTATCCATTACGCCACCGTGACTCCAATTACGATCAAGACAAAGCGTTTATTCTGCCCAAAAGGTTAATGGGGACTTGTTAATATTGAATAGTCAGTTTTGTAGGAAGATATAGAACAAAATAAAAAAGTAGGAAGTGCCTTTGGTGTTAAGGAGTAGCGGTCGGTCGGTCGGGATTTGATGTGATATATGTAATGTGAAAGCAATCATATTGATATTTCAGCTGTTGGCAAGCATAACGCCCTTTTGCATTGGTATTTCGGAAATTCTTCCACACCCACGATCCTTGGTAAGATTAAAAGAAAAATCAACCTTGTGTCACCGAACATTAATCAGCAACGCTTTCTCTAAAATAGTCTTCCTAATATATGCATGGTCACGTGAGCAATTTCTTATTGGCTTAATTAAAAGGACATTATTATTTTCGAGCTGAGGAAATAGTTCGCCTTAGTGTGTGTGCAAATCAGTGCACACTGGTTTACAACACGTACATACACGAAAATATTAGCACACCATGTATTTACGCATACATAATGTTTACCGTTTATATCTTCAGGAATAAGATTACAAATTCATGATGAACGAGATTTCGCGCAATTTAGTTTCATTTTTTTTTTTTTGACTATTTGAATAAAATATATTGTATCTTGTATACAACATCAAAATAAACTTAATTAATCGGGGATGCCAATTAAATTTTACAGTTTCCTATAAATCATGCCCTCAAAAAAATGACGAAAAAGAAAATCATAATCAGCAAATTTTAATAATAGAAGGTGTTCCAATAACTTGGACCGATTTTAAATGTGAATTAATTTAAAACGTCTACTGATTATTTTCTTTCTCTTTCAGAATTGGCGGACATTTAGGCGATATTATTTTTTTGCCACTTAAATAATTGCCATCCAATAGACTTAAATAACATTATTTACTGATCCAACATATATATATATATAATATAATATTTTCACGATTTTAAATGCGAATTAAGTTTAAGCGTCTAATGAATGTTTTTCTTTCTCTTTCAATAACACTGTTATTTTTTATTTACTGCATGATCCAACAGAGAAATAAATAAATTTTCACCAATAACACTGATTTATTTACTGCTGACCTTGATCCGTCTTAATGAAACAAGCGGCGGTGCCAGAGTATCGTGCCACCCGACCCCGAATCTATGATACAGGACACCCACTCTACTACATATCAATTGTCATAAGGTAGTGTTCTTACAAGATATAAATTTTATTGTAACCTAATTATGTACAATAATGAATCATATGCAATAGAAGTTAACAAATCGACAAGAAGAATTTAAATTAAATACATTGTATCGAAATACAATTTAGAGACATGTCATTATACATCATTCTATAAATAAATCAATAATGTTTAGCGGCAGTTTTTATCAACAGTGTTTCTTGTTAAAAATGAACGATCAGGTGAAATTTTAAATGGATACCGATAGCCGAAAGTATTCGGTATTCAGTTCAATTTATATTTAAACTAGCAGCATCGCCCGGCGTTGCTCGTACTTGATTCAAAGATCGTACGACTCATACAGCAATCGCTATCACTTGACTTAAAATATTTTTGCCCTTCCTTGCCTTTAAAGGAGTGCCCTTTGCCGTGTTGATGTTGCTACATGCCTTTCTTCTTGCCTATTTCACACTGCGAATTTTTTTCTAAGCTCTATACTAAACATTAAATCTGTTACGAAAAAAGAACTAAACAAAATGAACACAAAACGATCAGCTTTAAAAAAGGACTCGTAACTGGAAAAATCGAATGTAAAAAGAATGTTAACAACAAATACTTTTTCACACCCAACCCAGTTCTGCGGAATCAGAATCAAGGTTGAGTTTAAGCAAGCGAATGAGCCAATTGGAGTAAAGTGCCGTGCAGATTTAAATTTTTCCCACTTGTGACGAATGCAGCTATCGATTTTTTTTGCATGCTAGCATGCTAGTTAACATTCATGTCAGTCAGCTGTTGGCTCTCATGCTTGCCAATAGTATCTTCCTGCCTATTCGTGGAAGCCAGCTATAGGCTCTCACTCTGGCCAGTAGAAAATGGTCGCAAACTACATGAAAACTGCCTTAGAAGCATGAAAAAAATCGATTATTTCCAATATCGATGGGAGTTGGGAAGTGCAAAGTCGGTCTTGGCCTAACTTAGAGCATGTGCATGTAAATTATGGTGCAAATCCGTCGAAAATTGCGGCCGTGCGTTCGTTACACACACACACACACACACACACACACACACACACACACACACACACACACACATCCTGCCTTTTATAGATAGAGATATATACTGGAAGCGAGAAAAATGATCCTAAATTACTTACATTATTTACATTATTGAGACTGTTATAGTCATGTTCATTGCCATATTCACAACGTTTCAGCCGTTCGACGATCCGGCCTTCTTTTTAAGTTTATAAGTTCCAAAAATTCATACGAAGATGTCCTCAAAGACACATGACCCAGTGGATAAAGACATTGGTTAGATCCAGTGACAAAGATTTGTGAGTTCAATACGAGGCCACAGCAGTTGTGAACCAAATTTGGAGAGTTTAGTTAAAGGGAAATAACGGAGACATCCGCACATAGAACTAGAACAATCTATCCCGGTTGACGAAATAAAGAGTTCGCTTCAAAATTCTAATCACCTGAAGAAGGCCGGAGCGTACAACGGACGAAACGTTGTGAATATGGCAATGAAGGTGAGGATAAAAATTCGAATAATGTAAATATTCATAATGCCTCATCTCAGAGATATAGACAGATATGATCCTAAATACAGACAAAAATATTTTTTTTAAACATCCTTAACGGATAACTTTCGTTATGCTGCAAGTGCTAAAAATGCATTTCTGACAAATAATCCAAACTTTTATTTCCAGTTTGCCGGACTGGTAATTGTCCTTGAAGTCGAAAAATAACTTGGCTCTGTCCAAGTTATTTTCCGACTTCATGGACAAATGTAAAAAAGAGCATGTAAATATGAACCATTCCAAGAGGCATATCCCAACGTATTTTTATATTTTCATAGTATTTGACTCCAGTTTGGGGGTTAACTATTTGCTCATAGCTGGCACACTAACAGGTGGTAATACCCCGGGTCAAAGGGAACCTGGGAACAACAGCTATTAAGAGGTGGTTCCACGCGCCTCAAAACCTCCCAATCAGAAGCCTTGTTGCCTGATGTATTTTATCGTCATATCCAGGACGGAGGCAAGAGGTGAGAGAATTATGCAAGACTACACAATTTAATTTCCTGGGGTATTTATTTTCTCGCCTTCGAGTACAGTCATCAATTCGTATCACTTCATTCGGTGCTGTCACCAGGGCTCAGCACGCATGTGGCCTTTAAGCTCATCCAAAGTCTTATATACTTTCTCACACTTTTATTAACGTTCAATGAGTTTGAATGCCGTTTTTTCTAGACCAGGGAGTACCCTTTGAACACAGTCCCTCCATTGATGACACTGTAAATCAATGTTTCTCAAACTTATTCTCGTCGTGTCCCTCTTCAATCCAATGCGTGTTCTTTATGCCCCCCTCATGCCAACTTTTATTACTCCACTCCTCCCTTCGCCCTGTCCCCCACGTAATACATCTAGGGAAATAGGAATAGTAAAGTTGGTAGTTTGGATATGGAATCAAAAAAAAAAAAATTAACTCCAGTTGTAAATCAAAAAATAATATTATTTGGATAAATATTTTATTTGGATAAACAATAAAAATAGATGTACCATCAGCTCTATCTTGTATGGTTTCAATGGAATCCCTGCAGGCTTGCCATATTGTCAATGTTTGGTTTGAAAGCTGACAGAAAAAGACGTAAATCGCATCTTTTTTTCTACGTCAAGACGATTTTGAATCTTTGACGTTAGATGCATCATCCAACTGAAACCAGACTCAACCAAGTATGATGTAGGAAAAGTGAGTAAGAGCAACTTCACATCTTTCCAGAGTAGGGGTTAATTCTTATGCGTGTCTTCATTCATCCACAGCTGATGGTCTCCTCTACGTTTGAACCTCGCATGAGCTGCTGTTATTTTGAAGTTCAATGAAATTTTCTTTTAAGGTGATATCATCTTCAGATGCATCACCAATGAAGGGATCTACAAACCATGGCGGTACTGTCATTTGGAGTCGATCAAAAAAGCGAGTTTTCATATGCAACTGCTAAGTCATCATCAAGCAGCTCGGTCGTTATATTTGCTAAGGAATTAAAATGTGCAAACTCCCGTCTCCCAAGGTTCAATCAGAGCAGCTTTAGTTTGCCGTTAAATACGTTAATTGCCTCCTTGCAGAAAAATAGGGTGGAGTCATTTCATTGAAGCTTTTTGTTCAGGACATTTAGCTTTCCAAAATTGAAAGACAAGTTCATGAAAACATACCTTAATTTAAACTTTAAAAACTAAAAACAGTTACTTTGCTTAGATCAGATGAAAAAAATGACAATAAAATTACAATAAATAAATATTTATGTTAACAAAATGGCTTAGGTTAATTTAATATTTAACTTAATAAATTTAATATTTTATTTTAAATAATAATTATTAATTACAAAATAGTCCATATATATATATATATATATATATATATATATATATATATATATATATATATATTGAGGGTCCTACATTTTCTGTGCCCCCTCGTGGTACCCCATTTTTCAAACTTGACCATGTCGGCCTTGAAAATATCTCAAAGCCCCCAAGGGGAGGGGGTCATATGGTCCAGGTTGAGAAACCTTGTTTTAAACAATCAAGCTATTTAAAGAGAAAAAAACTCTGTCGCATAGCCAAACCTCTTTTCTGAACAACGATAGCATTTAATCGCAGGGCTTCTCCCAGATTGCCTTTCCACAAGGAATTAATTTTGGTAAAATGTTTTGATTGATTTCGCAGAATGTGCAAGTGTATATTTCTTGGTGGCATTTTGTCAGACTGGAATGAGGAAGACGCTTCTTTCAAATTTTTTTCTTTTACTAACTGACAGTGACACTTTTATTAGCTGAGGAAACAACCCTACATCATGATGTCACCACCCGCAAACTTTTTTGTTTTTCTTTTGATCTTCTGCGGCATCGATGTTGCCCATATGAAGATTCATCAGTGATAACATTCTGGAAGAAATGAGAGACCTTCTCCTCTGAGAAGTCAATAAATTTATTTCTATCAGCAGTGTTCTTCATTGATAGTTGAGCTTTTCTTGTACACATTCTGTTGAAAATACCAAGTTCTGTGACAGACATTCTGTTAGTTGGTCTGAAAACCATTTTTTCTTTTATTGGAAGCAAAAGTTTTTGACAAAAAAGAGATTGTCTGCTTCTTACCGACAGAATCTGTTTTAGTCCGAACTCAGATTTTCTTTTGAAGTGAGGAACTTTTTCTCTTCCACATCCAAATGTTCAGTTTGTCGATCCTCTTTCTTGATTCTTATAGACAATTCTGGGAATGGAATATCCGGGTAATTAAGTTTAGCATCGTTTTGATGTTACTAAATCTATGGTTTTCATAATAAACTAGCAGCATTGCCCGGCGTTGATCGTGCTTCATTCAAAAATCGTACGACTCATACAGCAATCGCTATCATTTGACATAAAATATTTTTGTCCTTCTTTGCCTTTAAAGGAGTGCCCTTTGCCGTGTTGATGTTGCTACATGCCTTACTTCTTGCCTATCTCACACTGCGAATTTTTTTCTAAGCTCTATACTAAACATTAAATCTGTTACGAAAAAAGAACTAAACAAAATGAACACAAAACGATCAGCTTTAAAAAAAGGACTCGTAACTGGAAAAACCGAATGAAAAAAGAATGTTAACAACAAATACTTTTTCACACCCAACCCAGTTCTGTGGAATCAGAATCAACGTTGAGTTTAAGCAGGCGAATGAGACAATTGGAGTAAAGTGCCATGCAGATTTAAATTTTTCCCACTTGTGACAAATGCAGCTATCGATTATTTTTTTTGCGCGCTCTAGCATGCTAGTTAACATTCGTGTCAGTCAGCTGTTGGCTCTCAATAGAATCTTCCTGCCTATTCGTGGAAGCCAGCTATAGGCTCTCACTCTGGCCAGTAGAAAATGGCCGCAAACTACATGAAAACGGCCGTAGAAGCATGAAAAAAATCGATTATTTCCACTATCGATGGGAGTTGGGAGGTGCAAAGTCGGTCTTGGCCTTCCCGCTAATGTGCATATAAATTTTGGTGCAAATCCGCCGAAAACTGCGGCCGTACACACACACAAACACACACACACGCACACACACACATATCCTACCTTTTATAGATAGAGATTAAGAGAATCTTTCCCTTCTTTGTAACTGTCAAATGATTACTTTCTTTTAGGAGGCTCATTAAGCGTGAAATAGATTAGATCTTGCATCCAATAATTACATCTAAAAAGAAAAGTCAGTGAACTAAATGGTATATATATATATATATATATATATATATATATATATATATATATATATATATATATATATTATATATTGGGGCAACATATCATTATTTAAACATATATTATTAAATATAATAGACAATGTCTATTATGTCTGATCATGAGCCGTTCCAATGTTCGAATGTTTGCTTTAATTTCTGGTGAAAATAAAGATAAAAATTGTCCAACATTTGGATATTTTTTAGTTTGTCCTAAGCTTTCGACTCACATGAGCCATCCTCAGAGTGGTTATACAGACATGAGACAAAGATATCCACCATCAAAGATTTTATTTTGTTATTTTGACATAGAAAAATTGCTTTGACGGTGGATATCTTTGCTTCATGTCTGTATGACCACTCCGAGAATGGCTCATGTGAGTCGAAAACTTAGGACCCATATATATATAGGAGAACTAACTAGAATATATATATATATATATAAGACATTTTTATAGATACAAATATTTAAGTGAATGCTCTGTTTGTTATAATAAACAGTATTAACAACATTTGCCGAGAAACTGTTATAGAAAATATGCGTCCTCCGACAGGAATCGAACCTGTATCCTATACGGAGTCGTCATATAGCCTGACGTGCTTTTACCGATTTCGCCACAGAGGAGCGTTTCGGTTAGCAAAGTCGATTTTACTGTTTTTAAACTACAATTTTCCATGATTTTCTTCCGTACATTCATATCTGCTCGATGCGTATCCAAATGTAAACGTGAGAAAATGGGCTTAGTTAAAGGAGCAAGTCCACTATACCAAACCAAGACTTTGGAAGTCTACTATACAAAACCAAGACTTTTGGGTGAATACAAGAAGTTATGTCTTCCATATCACAAGAGTTTCTGGTAAAATCAGTTGGCACGATTCATGGGTGGGCCGAGAAGCTGGTAGCGAAATCTCGTGCACATATCAAATTTTAAATAAAACCTCATGGTAAAGACTTTCCTCTCATATCAATTTCTTGTGAATATTATAATTAATAAATAAATTATAAGTATTTTAAAACGGGAAGTTACTTTTCAATCTCCATGTATATATTAATAATTAATAGAAATATAATTTGCCACTTAGCTAATTGATGTTATACACAGTACTTCGACTCAGAGTTTCTTAGACGAAACTTTTATAATCGTTCGGTCCACCCGTCAGGAGGTTTCGGCAACTGATATATATATATATATATATATATATATATATATATATATATATATATATATATATGGGAAAATAAAAACTCAACACCGAGGCCTACATCAAGATCATGTGCCTAAAGGAGGTACTGCTACCCTGGGAGATCCTATGTCTGGCAACTGGACTCTGCCCCATGCCACACAACCAGGAGAACACATTTATGGCTGTTAGACAATTTCTGCGACCACATCCCCTCTTAGATCTGGCCACGTAACTGACCAGACCACAACCCCTTGATCACTATGTATTGGGAGCAGTTGAGCGAGAGACCAATAAACACCAAAGATGAACTGCTGGCAAGGATTATTGCAGCATTCATCAACTGAAACAAGGTGACCGTCCAGAACAGTTGCAGGAGAGTCCGAAGGTTTCTGGAGATCGTGGTTGAAGCCAATAGCGATTTTATTGAATAAACTCTTTAGTATTTCAAGATATTTTTGTGTAATTTTTGGCAAATTGATTGTCCGGAAAGTTCATTTCATTTTAAGGGAAATTAAAACACAAAATAAAAATATGCCAATAAATATTTATTCAACTAAATATGAACCATTTTCTTGCACAACTTTTCTCTATCTTTCTTCCAACATAAAGATTCCATCTTCATAAAATTGCGGTGCTTTCTCGGCAAAGAGCCCATTAAGGTGTTTTTTTTTTTTTTTTTTTTTTTTGTCATCTAATGAATTTATATGAGGTCTGGCATTATCCTGATCAAAAACAACACTTTTCCTGTTCATCTATTCTGGGCATTTTTCCTATATTACGGCCTTTATTCATTCACTTGCAAGTAGTACTTTTTCAAATCAATTGACTAGTTAATTGGCAGAACCTTATAGTACAGATGCACAATAAGACTTTCTTAGGGTGAACACTTGCTTTTGAGGTGGCTAAAGTTGGCTCATGTCATTTATCCCAGGATCTTTTTTGCTGCACATTGTTATAAACAATACACTTCTCATCACCTGTCATAATTTGCTTAATAAAGGGTGCATTTTCATTGATTTATGCAGCAAATCACAGATGAAATGCAATCTAAGATTCTTTTCACTCAGATCCTGTGGTACCCAAATATCATAGCAATTTCATGATAGCATGACGTTCTTAGGATGAAGACCTGCTTTTGATGTAGCTTAATTCAGGATCTTTTTCGCTGAACATTGTTGAGAACGATCCATTTCTCATCATCCATTAAAATTTGCTTAAAAAGGGGGTTTATTTTCATTGCGTTTATACAGAACATCAAAGATGAAATGCGATTGAAAAGATTCTTTTCATTCGGATTATGTGGTACCCAAACATCACAACGATTGGAGTACCCAAGCTTTACTAAGTGCTCATAGATGGTGGATTTTGATAAAGTTGGTGTTTCTGCTAACTCCCGCGTTGTGTAATGCGGACTATTCTTAATCTGTCTCTTGATTTGGTCGTCATCTATAGTGGAGGTATCTGCCTGAGCGTTCTTCATCAATAAGGCTGCCATCACCAACTCTAAATTTAGCGAACCACTTCCGTACAGTTCTGTCAGCTAAAACACCTTCGCACATATCTTTTTTGTGGCTTGCGAGGCATTTTTGTCTTGGCGGTAAAAAAAAAGGCATCAAGTGTTTAAAATGAACCTTATAATCTTCCATTTCCATATGGATGCCAAATTGACACGAATTAAGTAATTTTAGACTTTCTTTCTCAAGAGATAGTTTGAAGTGTGCTCTAATCGGAAATGTAAGCATATTATATCTGATGATAAAGTTGACGGGTTCTAACGTGTCGGAACATGAATGTCTAACAATCGGCATTAACTTTCCGGATAACACTATATATCTGTTAAAATGAGATATCATCGTTATTTTCATTTTTGCGAAATTTAGTCGCTAATTTATCCATCACGCACTCTATCTATCTATCTATCTATCTATCTATCTATCTATCTATCTATATATATATATATATATATATATATATAAATAAATAAATATATATATATTTATATATAAATGTATATATATATATATACATTTATAAATAAATATATATATATATATATTTATATATATATAAATATATATATATATATATATATATATATATATATATATATATATATATATATATATAATTTATTCGAAAATTATAATATAAATATCACAGATATTTATTTATGTTATAATTTTCGAATAAATTATATTTGCTCTACTCTGTATTGAGCGCTCTGTTAAGAATAGTATTTTTGGGTTATTGGAATTTATTTGTATACACCAATCCTATACTCACACACACACACACACACACACACACACACACACAAACAAATCGTGTTATAGTATAATTGTCCATCCCACAAAATGTTTAATATCTAAGAAAACCACTAAACTAATTTCTTTTATCCGGGTTTTCAAATAAGACATTTAGCCATCTTGATACAATTTTTCACAAGAATCACTGAAAAACCCTTTGAGTTATTCAGCTAGAAAGAGAACAGGTTAAAATCGTTTTGTGCTAGACCTACTGTCTTCTCAACTGAGAAATGGTAAAAGGAAAAATAATTCAGACCTGCAGTAATGGTACCACAATTCATACTCTGGTTTCCATCTTCAAAGTCCTTTCAAGAACCATCAAGAGAACGGTGAATAAGTTTAAAACCGTAGAGACAAAAACTGGATCAGGAAGTCACAACAACAAGATGGATCATCATTTCACCTTAGAGCTAAACAGACCCATTAGAAAAGATCCAACTCAATTCATAAGATGTTTGCTACGTGAGGGGATTTTCCCGGGGTTACCTTATTTTTAGTGGACACTAGTATTTGGGTAGGACCCACATTTATTTATTAAACAGTTTACTGAAATACGAATATCCTCTCTCTCTCTCTCTCTCTCTCTATATATATATATATATATATATATATATATATATATATATATATATCCACTATATATATATATATATATATCCACTATATATATATATATATATATATATATATATATATATATGAAAGTAAATAGGACCAGATAGTTTCGCTATCGCCCGGTTCACCTCCTTCCCCGGAACAAAACTGGGCATGACTTTGATTTTACAAATGCGAAACTAATTTTCAAAAGAACGTAATTCTTTAAGTCGAAAGTACTTCGAGAGATTACTAATAAATATTTTGCCAACTATAAGCACACGTTAAAATATTATATTTCATCACTGATCTTTATTGAATCCATTCTTAAATAGTCTAACGTATCCTTATCTAAAACAAACGGTATGTACGTGAAAACGTTCCCTAATCAACATGTGAAAAACACCAAACATGTTTACTAGACACACACAGACACTCTTACGAATATACATTATCATTTCAACCACACGTGAAAAAACTAGAATTATTATAGACTTATTTACATAAAGCAAATTTTACGGGTTTTTTTTCCAATTAGACTTGGAATCCGTTAATTTCTTGGAATTTCGAAGGAACGCGTCGTCTCTCCTTGAATTCGAAATGCCGTAAATTATACTAACGTTTGTTTAACAAGTCAAATGCACGCGAACCTGATTAACCAATGAAAATCAAACAACACAAAAGTAACAGTTTCTGAATTTCTTCTTTTTTCTATATCTCATTCTCTTTAATAAAAGTTAGGTTGATAAACGCTTACTATTTGTTATTTATATATATATATATATGTGTATATATATATAAAAGACAGGTAAAAAAAATCCGTGAGTAAGTAATCCAAGTAGATCCTATTAATATAAAATATTAAAATTAATCCACAAAAGGGAGCTCAATATAAGGTTTTATTATAGAGGATTGCAGTTATTGAGATCCAAACAATTTACCTCATACAAATGATCATTTTGTCCATGGGAAAGTGGTTTTTCCGAGGACTTATCAATGCAAATACATTTACTAAAACGAATAAAATCCCAAGTACGTATATATATATATATATATATATATATATATATATATATATATATATATATGTGTGTGTGTGTGTGTGTGTGTGTGTGTGTGTGTGTGTGTGTGTGATTGATGTGTGTGTATATATATATATATAGATATATATTACTATTTATATATTATATGCGCGGTACTTATTAGAAAGCGCTCAATATCAGAGATAGAGCTAACATATTTGCTTGGAATGGTGTGAGTTTGTGACCCTGGGTTTGTCTGACGATCGCAAAAGCGTGAAACCCAGGGTCATAAACTCCGTTCATTCCAACCAAATATATATATATATATATATATATATATATATACGCGGGAGTGTTGAAAAGTTCTTGGGCCGGTTATGTTTGGTCATTTGGTCATTGAAATACGTATTTTGGGAAGTGCTTCGTGCCGATAAATTTTCATCACCCCCTCCTCTATATGCATATTCTGTTTTAGTCTTATTTTGTTTCTATCGTTTTCTTTCACCCATCTGTCGTCTGCATGTCCGTCAATCTGTCTGTAAAGCTTCATCTTCTATTCAGCACTTGATTTATGATCCTTTTCCCGCCAAACCCAATGTCATCCATCACAGTCAAATGTCATCAAGTGAAAAACGCCATCACGCCCTTTGCACCCCTAACTATCTCATTCACATCCTCATATCCTGTAACCCATCAGGCGTTTAGACACCTGCCATTGGGAATATCGGGAATGCAGATTGGTGGTGGGGGGGCGAATGCCGTTATTCGAAATACAGGTAACTTTTACGGAATCAAAGTTTAAAATATACACTTAGAAATGCACAAATTTAAATATTAACGTTTAGTGGTTCGGGAGGTATCGTTTCGCTGACAGCAAGATGATCAAATTTCAAATCAAAATTGTTTGTTTATACAGGAGGATCCTCGACTTACATCGGAGATCCGTTCCTACGGCGCGACGTAACCTGATTTTCGACGTAGGTCGGATCTCTCCTACATAAGCACCCATGAATCTTCCTTACGCCTAGTAGCCATAAGGAAGGGTAAAAGGTTTCCATCCAAAAACGACACAAACGAGAGATAGCGAATGTAGCACAATCCAATATGGCGTATAGCCGTTGAAATAAACAACGACGTCTTCCTCATATAGCACCACGTGACGACGTATTATATTATGGGAGATGGCGCGTACCAACGAATCGCCGTATGTCGGGTCCGACGTAACCCGAAGAACTTCACTATAAAATATTATATTCATTAGAAAATATATTCATTTTAAATACAAGAATCATAAAAATAACTTCAAATGGCCACACATTTCAGTTTATACTATTTTCCTGTTGATGCATACTTCCCTACTTTACTCAGCCCAGGTAGGGACTGTCCAGACTGAGTAAGAGAGTAGTGTATTATTCCAATGTCTTAATTCAATTTAGTTACAGTATGTGTGTGTGTGTGTGTGCGCGCGCATTAATTGGCATATGCACATATATCACTCACGCACGCACGACACAAACATACTCATATAGATTACAACACGCATTCAAAGTCACACGTGATGGACAGAAAAACAGCTTTACTATTACAAGTTTGAAAAGAGCACATCATTAGTAGTACGCAGATATCAATGACGTAAGTACTAGTACTCATATATCAATGACGTAAGTATTAGTGCTCTGATATCAATGACGTAAGTACAGTTTTAAACTTGACCAAACAAAGTACAGGAACCGTTTTGACATTGTATTTACATTAGTAATAGATCGCCATTTCTAAAATGATTTTAAACTATCAATATTTTTCGATACTGACAAATGTTTAAGGGGAAGTCTAATGGATGCTAATCTGTAATAATTATTTCCCCACTGCCGAGAGTTTCTTGTGTTTTACTAGCGGACATGTTAACAGTGTATGAGATTTGAGAGTTTGACTTTTGAGCAAAGTTTAATTGTATCGTAAGGTTTTGACAAAAGATTATGTCGACTACATATATGCAGCAAATATTTTAGCTGGTTTGTAGACAGTTTTTATGCATTTCCAGAGTAGTTTAAATGCATTTCCAGAGCAAATAGTTTAAATGCATTTCCAGAGGAAATAGCTGAAATGCACTTCCAGAGTAAATAGTTTAAATGCATTAACAGAGTAAATAGTTTAAATGCATTTCCAGAATAAATAATTTAAACGCACTTCCAGAGTAAATAGCATAAATGCTCTTCCAGAGTAAATAGTTTAAATGCGTTTCCAGAGTAAATATCTTAAATGCATTTCCAGAGTAAATATCTTAAATGCATTTCCAGAGTAAATAGTTTAAAGGCATTTCCAAATTAGTTTAAATGCACTTCCAGAGTAAATAGTTTAAATGCATTTCTTGCGTAAATAGTTTAAATGCGTTTCCAGCGTAAATAGCTTAAATGCATTTCCAGTGTATATAGTTTAAATGAATTTCCAGTGTAAATAGTTTAAATGCACTTCTAGAGTAAATAGTTTAAATGCATTTCCCGAGTAAATAGCTTAAATGCATTTCCAGAGTATATAGTTTAAATGCATTTCAAGAGTAAAGAGTTTAAATGTGTTTCCAGAGTAAATAGCTTAAATGTATTTCCAGCGTAAATAGCTTAAATGCATTTTCAGAGTAAATAGTTTAAATGCTTTTCCAGCTAAATAGCTTAAATGCATTTCCAGTGCAAATAGTTTAAAGGAATTTCTAGAGTAAATAGTTTCATTTTTTTTATACTAAACAAAGCTTTACCGTCAGAGCTGTTTTGATTTAAAGGCACATTGCAGTGTAATTTCCAGCATGCGTATCTGCTCAGTCCCATCTGTGTTTCTTCAGCATCCAAGAAGCTAGCATATCCTGGGTGCATCTTAAGTACAGTTTAAGCATTGGTTTCGCTAGGTTCGCATACGGTCTTGAATTCATACAGTGGTTGACCATCACAGCTATAGGATCCAGTGTACCGTGCTATTTAAATCCTAGCTGGGGGTCGGAGTGATGTATTTATTTCTTTCTCAAGGGTATTCATGCCAAAGTGAATGTAGCGATCTCGATTGGAGTTCAAACTCATCGATTTCTCGTTCTCAGCCTCTATTGCATCACTTGCACGTCGATAACAAATTTAATATAAAATTGTGTCAGTTTTTTTACAATTTTTTATTTCAATGAAATTAAAATAAAAAGTTAATTCTGGGACGCTTTATTTCTAACAATTCTCCGCAATTTTCTCGTGTAACGAAATAATTTAATCTTTTTTTTTAATTTATTTAATACCGGAAACGGCTATGCTATTCACTATATGAACTTCTAAGAACAAAAGCCAATTTCGTTACAATAATTTCAAATATAAGACTAACTTTTACCATTCTTGAAAACTACTGAAATCAACAAATTTGGGGGTGCAATTAAATAAAACTGAGGGAGTTTGATTGAAACCCTCAAAATTTCATTTACCAATTCATGTTTTCATGTGGAAGTTGATCAAGTGTTTTTCGTTTCTTCGGTTAGCCATTATCATGCTCTAAGATCTTAAATCTTGGATTATAGATATGGGCTGCTTTCTAAAATTTCCAAAATTATCTTCTGAGGAAGTCATGCATCTAACATAGAGAATATTTTTACTTATAATTCTTGAAGAATGTGAATTTGAAACAGTGCTTGAAAGTTTGTAGTGAAATTAATTATTAAAAAAAATTCATGTGAAATTAATGATTTTAACGTCATTAATGTTAAATTAATGACTTAAGATCATTCTAAACTAATGATACTTTTTAAAACGTCAGGATTTATTTTGACAATAATAATAACAATAATAATAAGTAAACAACAGAAACCAATGGAAATAATAATATTAACACCACCCAGACCCGGTTAAGTTGGTATGAATACCACCCAGACCCGGTTAAGTTGGTATGAATACCACCCGGACACGGTTACGGAGATAGAACCTTTTACAATTTTACGGGACTACACAATACACACATACAGAACAATCAAAGCTAACCGTCCAAATACTGTTATTAGAGATCGCAAATTTTTTTTAAAAAGTACCTTATTTATATGGCAGTCCCTGCAGATTGCAATGTATCGTTGAAGATCTTCAAAAAGCTATCAAAATACAAGGACCTTGAAATCGAAACCTAAAAAATGTGACACATGGGAACATCAGCAATCCCTGTTGTAGTTGGAGCCCTCGGATTTGTTGGAAAAGATTCTAGTCGACTGATTGAAGGGATTTACTAGAAGTACACACCTTAAAGAAATGCAAAAGACTGTTCTCACAAGTATAACCCACACCTTACGAAGGGCTTTATCTATGTAAAATATGTGTTTTTTTTATTTTAATTGGGCAGTGGAAAATGCCATTTTTTTAAATTGGACAGTGGAAAATGCCATCTCTAACCTTAGGTGTCTGGGCGGGACCCGGAAACAAATGTGTACACACCAGGAATCAAAAGAAATAAAATAATAATAAACATCAATCATTCCAGTCGTAGTTGGAGCCTCGGTTTGATTGGATAAAGTTCCGATAGACTCAATGAAAGTATTTCGGGAAGCTCATGCCTTAAAGAAATGCAATAGATTGTACTCACACCGTACGAAGGGCTTTATCTATGTAAAAAGTGTGTGTGAGGTTATCATTTATTTTCTTTATTTTTGTTTTTTTTTTTATAAAAATGTCATGATGCCATTTCTGATCTTATGTCTCAGACTGGGACCGGGAAAGAATTGACAATACAATAGAAATCAAAGGAAATAATAAAATAAATGAAGGTAGTAAGTAAATAAATATTGACAGACACTTCTTTGAAGTAAATATTCATCGAAAAAAAAAAAGACAATTTGATAACTTTAAAAGAAATAGCTTTTACTTGCTGAGTTTGAATTTGATTTCTAAGTACTTTAGATTGAAAGGGACTTAAAAATAAAATATTTTAATCCTTTCTTTACAGAATATCCCCAAAGTTGGAACCATAGAGTCTTCATGCTTCAGAGATCAGGTTTGCCAGAGATTCTTTCCTTTTTTTTTAATTTAGAACGAACTGGTTTCTCCTCATTTTCAATATGTCCTCACAAGTCTTAACGAATTATTTTCAGGCCGATAAATTGAAGGAAGAGGCAGGGTTGAATATTCGCCAGGTTCAGCAGATTTAACACAACACGGATTCTTATTAGGAAGAACTTAAAAAGATATTTTATGTTACCAGATCAAATAAAACAGAGCAACTGCAATAAAAAAAATGCCGCAGAATTACAAGGGAACAGTTAATGATATGCTTGGCTGTGAACGGAAAACCTTTTGAAGAAAGGGAAACGAAAACATCTAATGGTTCTCTCTTTAAATTTTCTGATAACGATGATTCTCCGTTATAAAAGTATGGAATTAACACTTCCGCAATTGTAGATGTTCTTATACGTCTTTACGGGACTTATATAGCATTTTGTTGACCTATATATACATTTTCTAAACACTGCGAAATGGAGGTCTTAACATTTGTGTTATAAACTAGTTAGTACGTAGTGTTATTTCTAAACTAACGTAGACCAATACGACATGTTAAGAATGTTGTTTAACAATGATTGTAGTAGTAAATGGCTGATCGAAAAAAAATGCCAGTGAGAAAAATTGCTATCTGTTTATATTTCTGAGATGAGCTATTGTAAATATTTACACTATTTACATTGTTCGGACTGTTGTCCTCATCTTTCTTGTCATATTCACAACGCTTAAACCTTTGTACGCTCAGGCCTTCTTCAGATGTTTAGAATTTGGAAACCTTTATTTCGTCCACTGGGTTAGATTGTTCTAGTGCCATTCCGCTTCCGAATATCTCAGTTTCAGCTATTTGCTTTTAACTCAAGTCACCTTTTATTGTCCTTTTAACTCAAGTCACCTTTTATTGTCTTTTTTTTTTTTTTTAGTTGTGAGTTCAATACCTGGCCAAAGCAGAGGTGACCCATTATAACCATGGACTATTAGTGTTTAAGCCTTTTATATTATATTCTTACTCTATCCTGGACATTCAGTTCTTCCTGGATTCTGTCTGCTTTGTCCATTTCATAATGCCTGACGTCATTTGTTTACAATTGGATACGCTTTGAGCAGTTATGAATGTACGTGAGAGATTCATGGAAGATTGAAGTTTAAAAGCAGTAAAATCGACGTTACCAATCGAACGATTCTCCGTGGCTCGATCGGTTATGGCACGTCAGGCTAAATGACGGTTCCGTATAGGATACAGGTTCGATTCCTCGCGGAGAACGAATATTTTCTATGAAAAATTCTCGGACATTCAGACCGGTAAATGTCATTAATACTGTTTATTATAAAACAGGGCATTTACTTAAATATTTGTATCTATAAAAAGAATATATAAACATAAAAAACATTAATATATATATTGACCACTAATATTATCTATCTATCTATATATATATATTTCTATATGCGTATATTTCGGCAGCATGTTTTCATTGAGACATGTTTCGTTGCGTAACTTAGACATATTCTGTCTACTTATTTTCGATAGGATCCTTTCATATTCACAGATAAGCTTTTTGGTGTCATTATTGAAGGACGAGAGAAAATCGCCGTGTTGATATCAACATGGCGATTTTCTCTCGTAAACTCTAAGTAGACAGAACATATCTAAATCATTCATCGATATGTATCTCAATATATATATATATATATATATATATATATATATATATATATATATATATATTATTGACCGATTTTATCATTGTGATATTTTTTGCATTATATCAAGTACTAGCAGTAAAGCCCGGCGTTGCCCGGGGATGTAACTGTAAGAGATAGATCAAGTATCGACCATCATAAAAACTGAAAAATAAAATTGACAAAGATTATTGTTTAAGGTTGACGGACACGCATGTCTTAATTAGTTTTTTTTTTTTTACGAATTGGTCAAAGCCAAACTCAAACAAAAACATTGTTTTCAATCGTTATGAGTCTACCGATTGAATAGAATTTTATTATAAACAATTGTCTTGTAAATGGAATTTTTAAAGCATTCTGAATGTAAAAATAAAGAAAAACGTGTGCAACACAATAAGAAACACTACCTGCAAAAAAAAGTGAAGTTTTGTTGAATCGGTTGAAAAATGTAGGAAATCCGATCCCATATATAAAAAACACACACACACACACACACACACACACACACACACACACACACACACACACACACACACACACACACACACAACCTGGGTTTTATAATAAGTATAACTCGATATGAGTTGTCCCCTTTCATTCTCCTGATGCCTCTTAATCGTGTTTTCAAATTGATTTCGTGCAAAAACAATTGAATTTTTCCAATTTTTGGCTGTCAGAACCACCGCAAGGTAATTTTACACACACACACACACACACACACACACACACACACACACACACACACACACACACACACACACACACACACACACAAATAATAGTAACTATATGAGTTGTCCCCTTTCATTCTCCTGATGCCTTTAATCGTGTTTTCAAATTGATTTCATCAAAAAACAATTGAATTTTTCCATTTTGGCGCTGTCAGAACCACCGCAAGGTAATGCACACACACACACACACACACACACACACACACACACACACACACACACACACACACACAACCTGGGTTATAATCCCTTTAACCATCAATGATAATGCTCTGTTTTTTTTATCTCCCTTTAACCATCACTTCCGTTTTTTTTTGTTTTTTTTTAAATGTACTTTTTATCACATAAAATTGGGTGAGGCGCGAGCAAACTTTCGTTCCGAATATGCGGTCCAGAGAAAAAAAAAAATGAGAACCACTGCGAAAGATTTAAAAGAAAGTTCTTTTTCCCATTAAAATTGCCCTCTGAATCAGAGAGGAGAACAAAAATAAACTTTTATTTATCGTCAGAATAATCGCACTTTCCATGAGTTGAGTACAAATAAAAACCACGATAGCCACTTGGTCTAAATATCAATTCTTTAAACGACTAATAGAAGAAGAAGAAGAAGAAGAAGAAGAAGAAGAAGAAGAAGAAGAAAAAAAAAAAAGGGGGCCTGGCCTTCACAACACATTTTTAAGAGTTTAACATCCAGGGTGAAAGTTGAAATCTAATCTGGAAAATGTTAGCAGTAAATCTGTCAACATGTCTTGGAGAAGGAGGCGAAGTACAGACGAAAGCCAAGGGAAACCCCAGAATGGTTCCCCTATCCCTTCGAAGCACCTCCTTCAATTCCTAAGACAGCTTCACTTGACCAAAGCAATAAATGGAATGAAATAAAAATAAACACGAAGAAATTTGCCCATGGAAATAAAAACAAGGACTTTTTTTTCTCTCTCTTTCTCTCTATCTCTCTTTCTGATGAATTAACACAGCAGCTGAACTTACAAAGACACAAAGCAAAACAAAAACTAAAGTTAGTGAAATCTATTAAAATATGCAAAAACACTATTTTGATGCAAAAGAAATTAGTTACGTATTTCTTATCTGGTCTCATATTCTGGACACATTATACTTTAATGTCTTATTTTAAATAGACCTAATTAAAATTTTGACGTAATAGCTTTGCTAGAAACGATACCATCAGTGAAGAATTTACTCGCAAGGAAATATAATTTGAAACTGCACTGTCTTTGAAAATTGTTTATCTCCTACCATTCGAGTTGCCTTATGGTTCCTATTACCAAAGAGCAAACATATCGTCTACTTCATTGTGTCTACGTTAAAGGTGCCATACTCGTTAAAATGTTTCCTCCATTTTCTGTTATGAAAATTAACTCGAATTTCTTTTCTATTATTTTTGTTGTCACATAAGATTGTTTTATTGAAATAAAAATGTCGTCTTAAAATGATGCACAGTAAATTATGATTTTGTAACCGAAAAACAGGCGGGGGGTGGACTTGTAAATCTATTAACATCCAGTGTAGAAGTTTACCAGCTGGAATCATTAGCAATTAATAGAAACTTTTCATATTGAGGCTGCACTTAGAATCCGACTTTATGAGCGTTGCGGTGTAATTGATATAGGCTCGAAGTTCGAATTCCAGTCGAGTTCGTTGGATTCCCCCGCGCAAAAATATCCATCACCCCTACCCCACCCCCGGATGACTTGAATAGCAGGACAAACTGGATTCTTTAGACTTGGTAGGCAACCAGTCTACCGCAGAAAGAAATGGCAGCGTACTGCGGGAAAAATATGCCTCGTCAGTCATGTATCGAAAGATGCACGATCACCCAAGGGTGTATCGCGTATGACACTTAACTGACTGACTAATGGATTTGGCTTTATCAAAGGGTCGGTATTAAATGACCCACTGAAATTGATATGCCGTAAAACAAAAAAAACAAAACAAAAAAAACAATTTATCAAAGAAATTATGAAATTTATTTAACAACCCTCTTGATTTAATTTCTTCCATATCTTACTTTTGATTCAAATTCAAATAAATTAATATTTTGTCCCTTTAGGACGTATGAGACCATGGCTTTCCAAAATTTATTTTACAGAAAAACCTCTCATCTACAGCCCTCCCACATCAACGTACTTCGGATGCAACGGACAAAATTTGAAGGAAAAAAAAAACTGCAGGAAAAAAAAAAACTTCCAAATCATCAGCGATGTATTTCAAAATTTGCGGGCTTAGCGGAACGAGTCGTATTAGTTCTCAAAGTGACCGCTTGGCGGCAGTGGCGGCCCTTTCAGATGTAAACAAAGACGGAAAGTACGATACATTAGCGCGTGCGTGAGAAAGTAGCTGTGAGAAATCTATTAGTTTTGTTATTTTGATTAATATATCTATATTAAGTATATATTTATTTATGCCATATCTACATGTTTATAGTATTTACATTATGAACTACTGGCAGTTACTATAGTGGTTTTATAACTCAAAAATAATCCCTTCCCATCTATGGACAATCAGCTTTAACGGACCACCCTCCCCACTATTAGTCCGTTGATGGGAGGTTTGTCTGTACTTTATTATTTGCGAATTTTCATAATTGTTCTTTGGAAAGATAGCGGAATGTTTTTGTTTTCCGCTGCCTTCTCAACGGGTAGGAATTTCGAGTGTTACCACCCATGTCTAGAAAGGCTCGTCTACATTGTTATTTAACAATAGTAGCAATATTAAAAATATTAAAAACAATATTTACATAATAGACAAAACGTTACCAGAATTTTTTTTCTGTCTAAGTATAGACAATAATCTTTTTTAACCAATAATCTTATTTAACTACCATATCCCTTCAGGACGTAGGCGATCATGGCTCTCCACATATTCCTCTTCATGTTATCTATGAAACGCAAAGATAGTGAAGCGGTTTCCTGTCGTTTTCTCCACGGCTTGGTGTTCAGAGCTTAGCGTCTCTTAGATTGGTTGCCACCTTAAGCTAGCTAGTCGATGTCGAAGGAGAGATGGTTTCATGCCTTTCCCAAAGGAATTCCGAACACAACAGACTCGACTAGAATTTGAACCTGGCACATTGATTCCACTTTCTGCGCCGATAACCGTTACATCTACCCACACATCAAAATAATAATAATAATAATTGCACTCGATGAAAATAAAACCGAAAAAAATGAGGGCAAGAAGGAAAGAGAAAAAAAGGAGGAGGAACGAAAGCCTGTCTGCACACTTAAAGTCGAAAAGTTAGTGACCGTAATGAAACCTGAACTGCCCTGACTTCCAATCGAAATGAACGAGGAGCAAGTTAGATGACTGCTTCCGAGTGGTTAACTTCTTTAAGAGTTGAGGCGGTGAAACCTTTCTGCTCTTTCTCCAGTGTCTCAAGGGATATCCTATTTGGTGTGAGCTAGACAAATACGCTAAAATATGTTTTTACAAGGGAAAGTGCTTTGCCCTGGTCTCAGTTGATAGGGGTCACTAGCGAGGCTAGCGACCTGGGCATCTGGTCAGCCGGCAGATATGACACAAAAAGGTGATGATAAGTGAGAGAAGTAAGTTCAAAGCGTGCCTCAAAGAAATCTCGAAAGGATATCGCGAGAAGTCTCGAACGGGTCAAAGACATTTTATGTCAACGGTTTAAAAATATAAAATCAACCAGAAAATGTGCTATTCACTCACAGTGAAAAGAGGAGAATTGAAGTATGTATTACATACGTTTGAACGCTTAGGTTAAAGAATTAAATCCCCTCCCCACAAAAAAATATTATTTTAAGCTATCAATATTCAAGAATGGGAGCCACGGTGGAGTAATGGAAAGCGGTTCCGATTTAGGAATCGGAGAGCCGAGTTCGAATTCCAGTCGGATGCATTACATTCAAGGACAGAAGGTATGAATGGAAATGAATAATGGGAAAGGTATGGCTTCTCTTCTTCTCCCCTCAGCTATGGGTAAATAGCAGAAGAGACTGGGTTCTATAACCTTGGATGGCAACCGGTCTAGAAGGAAAAACCTCTGAATTCAAAACCGTCCTAGAGAGGGATGGGCTCCGTCAGGTTATCTTGCACAAGAATCACCACTTCTACTGTGGCTGCAGTACACATGGTGCCTCTACGATCCTACGGGTCACGGGATAAAAAAATCAAGAAATTAGAGTTGAAAAATATTCAGATGATTTCCTTTAAACAGCTCAAAATTGCGTTTTATCTCTAATTATACCTGCGGTATTTTGTCACCCCCCTACCAAAAGCTGATGGCGAACAATAGAACCAGAAGAAATACAGTAATACAAAGCACATGTACCGGATTCACTTTCATTGACGCTGTCACACATCGAAAAGGTCTGTATGAACACTGTCATATTCGTGTAGGAGCTCGTGTCAGCCATCTGAAACAGAAAATTATATTATGTACGGGTGACAAGACATTCAGACCATCCTGTATATCAAAAATTTAGGCGACAAAATCCCAGGCTCTTATTCCAAAAGTGAACAAAATCCCAGTTTCATAAATAAAAGTCTCATATATATTTATACCAACGGCTTTCCATATTTCATACTTCTACAATTCCCTCTCGCGTGGTCATGTGTGACGTCATGAGATGCGGTGCGATTTTCGCTTCTAGCGTCTTATATGCACGTGTTTATCGTTGCTTAGAAATCATCT
>CAHIKZ030004810.1:4457500-4490000 GCA_903632075.3 Acanthosepion pharaonis | reverse complement strand
ATATATATATATATATATATGTGTAGAGAGAACTAAATATATATATATATATATATATATATATATATATATATATATATATATATATATATATATATAATCCATATATATATTAATCCTGTCACAGTCGGCTTAACTCTCTCGACAATGGACTTGTTGATCAGGTGGAATAGCAAAGAAGGAACACAGAACTGAACTGCAGACGATGCTCACAAAAGATTTGTTTAGAGTGGTGAAGGCTTGTGTATAACCAGCCACACTTATTGGAAGTGCTGATAACAAATATATATATATATATATATATATATATATATATTGGTCAATATATATATATATATATATATATATATATATATATATATATATATATATATATATATATATATTATATCTTATCTATCTATGTGGTTATTTGAATTATATTTCGGCGTTCGTCCTTCTTTTCGAAGATGGTTCGGGTCTTTTCAAAAGCCTAAACTGGTAAATGATTAATCAGTAGAATGGTTTGCACTTGTAACTAATTCAGTTCTCTGTCAATTTTAGTGAGCTTTCCTTATACCCACTAAAATACAACTGAATCAACGCAGAAAATGAGGTTCTTCATTTTTTTGTTGCAATGGCTTTCGTTTTTTATCTTATTTTGTGCTGTTCGTTTTTTTTCCTTCAATCGTAATATTATTTCTAATTTCTTAAAATTTCAATTTTGATTCCGTCAAACCAACGAAGCGACTGTTCCAAAGACATTTTCGTGATCGCTAAATGAAACTTTATCTGTTTATTTTTATTCTGCAACCCATTCTTGAAATACTTTTCGGTTCAATGTTATACGAATTGTTAAGACATTTACATCTGTTACAACATTTCTCAGTGCTTAGACTATTTACATTCGGACTGTTGTCCCCATCTTTGTTGTTGTCACAACGTTTCGTTCGTTGTAACCTCCCGCCATCATCAGGTGCATATCGATCCGGGTGACCTACAGAGAATTCCGAACTGAACCCTTTATTAAATCTTTCCTGTAGCATACCCGGCCGATATACACCTGATGAAGACCGGATGGTATAACGACCGAAACGTTGTCATAACAACAAAAATGAGGGCAATAGTCTGCGTGTAAATAGTGTAAATAATGCTAACTCCTCATATCAGAAATTTAGTCGTCCTGGGTATGACGATAAACTACATCTGCGTCCTGGGTAAGACGATAAACTACATCAGACAGCAAGGCCTCTCTCTGATCAGGAGGTTTTGAGGAGCGTGGAACCATCTCTTAATTGCTGGTGTTCCCAGGTCTACCTTGACCCGGGGTGGTAGCACCTGTTAGCGTCCCAGCTATGGGCAAATAGTTAACTCCCAAGAACACTATGAAAGTGTAAAAATAGGTTTTAATACCAGAAGTACTTCGTAAAAAAATGTATAACCAGCAATGTATTTTTGAAGGAAAAAATTATTATCAGCAATACAAACGACTATTCATTTTTTGAAAAAATATTACCAGTAATAGATTTTTGAAGAAAAACATATTACCAGCAATACATTTTGGGGGAAAAAAATATTACCAGAAATAAAAATTTTGTCGGTATTAAATAACCCGTTGAGGTTAATATTCCGTAAAACAAAACGAAACAAAACAAAAATTCATTTCAGAAAACATTCCACAGATCTGCATCTACGCCGATTTCGAGTTGACTGAAACTTACCTTGGGATTGTTGTTGGAATCTTCCTTAGGCAACCCCGTCTGGCACGAATTGAGACTGTTCTCTTTCATGAACGATGGATAAGACATAAGTGGAAGAAAGTGCCACTCAGATAACTTTTATTTTTCTTTCCAAGAAATTTCACTTTGTGAAAAGAAATCACGAGTGTCATTAGTTATTTTTCTCCTCTGTTCCAATAATATTCCCTTTCTAATATTTTTCACCTTCTTTTTCACCTCACAGCTTTATTCATTGTTAACAATAATAATCCGCCATTCTGAGTTATTCACAAGTCTTGTATTGGTTAAACTTTTCCAACTAATCGGTACTAATAGATACAACTAAATCAACTAGGTTTGCAATTAGTTTGGTTTGGTTTGCTTCGGTTTGGTTTGGTTTGTTTTACGGCATATTAACCTCAATGGGTTATTTAATGCCGACAAAATTTTTATTGCTGGTAATATTTTGCTTTGTCAAAAATCTATTTCTGGTAATATTTTTCCTTCGAAAAATGTATAGCTGGTAATACTTATTTTTCAAAAATGTATAGCTGGTAATAACTATTTTTTTAAAAATGTATAAGTGATAAATTTTTTTTCAAAAATGTATTGCTGGTAATACGTTTTTTTTTCAAAATTGTATAACTGGTAATACTTATTTTTTCAAAAATGTATAGCTGGTAATACCTATTTTTTAAAAAAATGTATAGGTGATAATACTTTTTTCAAAATGTATAGCTGGTAGTACTTTTTTTCAAAAATGTAATTCTGATAATACATTTTTTTTCATAAAATGTATAGCTGGTAATACTTTTCTTTTTGAAAAATGTATTGATGGTAACATCTTTTCTTTCTCAAAAATTCATTGTTGGTAATAATTTTTACAAAGTATTTCTGGTATTAAAACTTATTTTTACACTTTCATAGCGTTTTGACCCTAGTTTAGGGGTTAACTATTTACCCATAGCTGGGACCCTAACAGGTGCTACCAATCTAGGTCAGGGTGGACCTGGGAACACCAGCAATTTAGAGGTAGTTCCACGCTCCTCAAAACCTCCTGATCAAAGGTCTTGCTGCCGGATGTAGTTTATCGTCTTACCTAGAACGCGGATGTAGTTTATCGTCATACGCAGGACGGTTGAAATTAGTTGTCGAACTGTATAACAGATGTTATCAATTCAGCATTTTGAACCAAAGCACAATTCTCTCGGTTACCAGTGTACTGCTCTAACTACCGGGACAAACCTCTAAGTAGCTATTATATAGCCGCTTATCAGAGTAATTTCGTGTTATTATACAGACATCGAAAAAAAATTTTTTATACGCATCGCGTGTCAGGGTTAATTTTACTGATCGGTGAGAAGCAATGTTTGCAACATGATATAAAAATTAGCTACAAGGGATTAAGCGAGTCACTGCCAAAGGCCTTTGGGTACCGCCTTCACTTTGATTTTATGGATCAAGACCATCAAAGGACTACATGAAAGTAGGTTTTCGAAATTGCCTTGTTAACGGCAAAATCGACGATGCTTTGTGGGAACCAAGTCATAATATAACATCTCCACGGTTCTTGTTCATTGTTTCTGTGCACCTAACAGCCGTCAAGCAAGTGCAGGAAAAAGACCCAAAATCTAACCTTTTAACCAGTGGCGGACTGGGTCTAAAATATTGGTTGCCAGATGGAAATAGGGGACCCACCACAACTCCATTGCTATTATTTAATTTTTATAACGGAAAAATAAAATTTTAAAAATGCATATGGAAAAAAAAAGAGTCTGTCTATATTTCTGAGATGAGGTATTATGTACATTGTTTACATTATTCGGACTATTGTCCTCATCTTTGTCGCCATATTTATCACAACGTTTCGGCTGTTGTACGCTCCGGGCTTCTTCAGGTGGTTGGAATTTCGAATTGAACCCTTTATTTCACTCACTGGGGTAGACTGTTCTCGTTCCACGTGCCATGTTTAATGGATGTCAGTTATTAGTTATCTCCTGCTAATTTCCCTCTGAAAGTTCTCCACTGCCTTAACCGGGTATTGAACTCACACTCTTTGGGTCCTGTCACTGGATCTAACCAACGCCTTTATCCACTGTGCCATGTGTCCTTGAGTATGAATTTCTGGGTATGATAAACCTAATGTCTTCAGCAACCATTTTTACCAGTGCTTATATTGAAAGAAAGGGTTCAGTTCGAAATTCCAACCACCTGAAGAAGGCCGGAGCGTACAACGGCCGAAACGTTGTGATAAATATGGCGACAAAGATGAGGACAATAGCCCGAATAATGTAAATAATGAAAAAAAAAAGAGTACCGTTAAAATTTTTGTGGGAAAAAACTGTATTTCTTGGTAATTACTGTGTACATATATTGTACGAATTTGGGTAATAATTGGCACAGGCAAAAATGGCACAGAATTCTACATGTTGCTATCCATTGAAAAGGAATTATTAGATGAATTGGATGCAGAAGCAATTATTGGCAGATTCGAACAATCATCTAGTGAACACAAATGATTGCTCTTAATATAGAGAACTGTGTACAATGCTATATTGTGCATTTGAACTGTTAATGTGTAAATTATGTAGTAAACTATTTCAGTAAACTACTAACAAGCAAGGGGTTATTAGGAGTGAAAGACAATAAGGAAGATTTAGCGAATTCTTAGATTTTGGTACAAACACAAGCTTAAGATTTTATCTCACATTTAGTTAAACAATATTATAAGACGGGTTAAAGTTTTAAACACCACAACCATGGAGGGATATAAAAGGCGGTAGGACGAATTTTACTGATGTTTTAAAGGGCCCTTGTGGATCAATTGGCAGCTCGTTGGTGAGGATAGTTGAGGCTTAGCTCCAGACAGAGATTGTAATGAGTAAGCAAGTTGCCTTTTGGTGAACGAGAGAATATTATGCGCCCTAAACAAGAAACATAAAACATATCCTCATAGAGAATGGCGAAGACCAAGATTTTTTTCTCTTTCTAAGAACGCCATTAACCTTATATTTAGTTTAAATTAGCAGCATTGGTGTATTTTAACTTTCAAAATTCGTTTATATCGGTCAATTTTAAAAAAAATATATTGAGTTCGCGTAAAATCGTAAAGTCGATTTAAATTTTTTTTTTTTTGAAAACCCGAGTAATTTCATTTTTTTTTTTAAACTTCCGTTGACTTTTACACTTTTTCATTAGAAGAGAAAATAAAAATCCTCAAATGTTTTACTTTAAAAAAAAAAAATTAACAATGGCATCAACAGCAGCAAAACAAAAAGAGTTCTCCAATTCCTGTATCGCTAGAAACTTTCATTAGCGTTCAGCAACTCCTCCTTCAACTATATCCCATAATCCCTTGCAATCTTACTCAAACGGATAAGGAAATAATTTATGAAGATTTTTTTTTCTCGTTTTTAACATTCAACCGACCCAGTTAAAGAAAAAAAAGAGATCCCTTTCTTCCACCACCATTCTCTCTTTTTCTTTATTTCTCTGGGCTATGGCCACCCGCAACCAGGCCATGGTCCATATGTAGCCAAATGGAGTTGGGTTACCAGACTTCACTGTCAGACTTATCAGTATGGTCACCACCCTTTTTAACCCACGATTTCTTCGACTGACACCCGCTCTTCCTACCCACTAACCCCTTAACGTTGTACAAATCAGGATATCCCCCTCTCCCTTTCACTTTTTCCAGTGCTTTCCTTCTATTTGGTTCCTTGCCATATCAGTGCCATTTTTTCCGCAGTTCACGGCAGTAAAATTGAGAAGGATCTCTCTCGGTTTTTCGAGCCGACAAGATGAAGCCATTTTTCAGTTGGATTTCTTAGCCTTGAAAGCCATTCACGTATCGTTTGGAATTTAGATAGTGTCTAACACAGGAATACTCGAACATTCAGAAGACTTAAACTTATTTCCTTTTTCTTCTTCTTTTACGTGCCGTATTCTTTCAGCACGTGGGAGATCATAGCTCTCTACAACTTCCTATCTCTTGTAGTTCTTAACAGATTTTGTCTTTTTATCATCTCTTCTATTCCCCGTTCTCTCTACCTCTTCATATCACTCTTGCGATCAATATGTCCTGTGAGTATCAAATTTGCCAAGCCCGTCTCTCTCATTACGTGTCTAAGAATTTTCAGCTGGTTATTTCTGATTCTAAGTAGAAGTGTTCTTTTTGTTTAAAACTTACGCGTTGTTTACATGATCCTTCCATGGTATTCTCATCATATGTCTGTTGCTATCAGCATTCTCTTCCTCTGTGAGGAAAACGTCCAACATTCACCACCACAAGAGAAATGATATTACATAGCATTTCAGCACTCATTTCTTTGTTTCTAGTGAAATTTTTCCGACTCATAGAACATTGGTTAGTTTTTTGAATTCAGATTTCAGAATTCGGATTTCAGTGTCACAATTTCGGTCATCTGTTAAAACACTTCCCAGGTATTTAAACTCCTCTACTTGTTTTATGTTAACATGGGGAACAGTCGAATAGATTGTTCATTACTGTTGAACTCTCTGCCTTGAGCAGAGAGGAACCCGGACGAGGCTTTGCCGAAGGACAAAGTTTCGCCCGGAGAGGTAGACAGGTCCTGAACCCGTTTATGCGGGTTCTAAGGGAATATTTTTGACCGAGCCTACAGGCTCGGAGAACCCACGGTAAACTCGGCCTTGTGCCATATACATCCCTCATGGGGAGGGGCTGTTAAATATAACAGTCGACATCGAAGAAGAGCAAATAGATGTGTATAATTCATATTATATATGTTCAGACATGCACAGATAGGCGGGACAGTTTTGTAAACACGCAAGCATTCTTAATGACATTATGTTGGGCACTTCGACGTGGTGTCAGGTTTAGCAAGATTGTCTCCCTGTATCAATAACGACTGAGAAGTGAGTTCGATCCTCACTGGGTGCTCCATACTTTCTGCCTTGTGCCACATCTAGACTACGCTTAGATGATAATTTGGGGCAGCTCGGTGGTGGAATGGTTAGCAAGCTTTTTTCACTAGAACAATTACGACTATGTAGCGAGTTCGATTCTCACCGGGTGTCCTATATTTTCGGCTTTGTGCCACATCTAAGTTACGCTTATAAAATCACCATACTGACATTAGGTTAACCCACGCATATACATCTATATGGTAAGAGTCATGGAAAGAGTCTTAGTGATATAAATAAATCAACAAACGTAATAATAATTCAGTAGTTTTTATAATCTATTACATTCATTACTTGCAGTCAAACTTGGTACAGTGAAACAAATATGTACACGAACTGTCATGTCTATCATTGTTTATATGCGTGAATATATAAAACATAATTTACGTATTAGAATGCACACTATGCCAGAAACAATATGTGGGAGAATCTGAATGGTCCTTTCACTTCAGAATTAATAATTATCGGAATCGGATTAAGTCGCCTCCCCACGAAAGATTATTACCTGTAGAACAACATTTACGCCTAGAAGAACATGATTTTAAAAGCTATGCAAAATTAACTATAATTGAAAAAATAGAAATAGACAGAAAAGATAACATCAGAAAAATACTAGAGGAACATGAAGACAAATGGATTTTGCGCCTCAAAACACTTCGTCTAGACGGGCTTAACCACAAATTTAACAACACAGATGGAATCAGTCAGTTATGTGCCATGCGTGATACAACAGATTTTTGCCGCAGTACGTTGCCATTTCTTTTTGCAGTAGACCAGTTGCCATCCAAGGCCAAAGAACCAGGTCTACACTGCTATTTACCCATAGTTGGAGGGAGAAGAAAGCGTATTCATACTTTTCCCAAGGGTATTAGTGAATGTAAAGGATTTCACTGGAATACGAACTCTGCTCTCCGATTCTTCAATCCGAGTCGCTATCCATTATCCCACCTTGCCTCCTCCAATTACTTCACTGTGGTTTCCCATTGATTCTTCCGCCATTTTGAATTCAGAATATTTCTTTTCTGAGACTGGTTTCCATCTAAAGTCCTGTCGACTGTGTTATTTAACTTTTATAGCTGGAGTGAGAAGATATTTTTAATCAATTTGACTCAAGTAAGGCGATAATGTCACTAAGATGCAAGGGAGTGTAAGGGAATACAAAAGACATTAGAAAGAAACGGAAACACAATCATGAACAGGAAATAATCGATAAATCTCTTCTCTTCTTCAAAAGATCAGGGTGGAGAGTGAATCGGGTGATAGGCAAACCTATCTACTTCTATTAGAATTCAAGCTTTTCCGAAGAAAGGAATGTGTACGAAGAAAATTTAGTCGAAATTAGAACTCGGCTCGCGAAATATACTTTTTACGTTGACAACTGTTACACTGCCCATCATCATTGAAGCTGTTCCGACTTGAAGGCACACTGTAAATCAGTGGGATTTCTCATCTACAGCATGGCTGATTGCTTCTAAGCATATCAATTTGTTAAGGCGTATTTGTATTTCTTCAACACCCACAAAGCCAATATGTGATTTGTGCAGCAACTATGCTGAGTGGAACTTAGTTACAGTTCAAATACGCGCCTCACTAGGGACATGTATGGTTTTGAATTCAGAGTTGTCCTTCTACTAATTGCTGATCATGGCTAGAAACTCCAGTCTGCCGTACCATTTAACGCATAACCGAAGAATGGATGGATTCATACCTTTCCTAAGTGTAGTTGTGCAGAAGAATATAAGATCTTGACTGAAATTTTAACCCAGCTTGCTGATTTCTCGTTCCAAGCCTTTAACGTTTTAACTGTTGTAACCCAGAAAAGGCTAGTGAATGAGGAATAACCAAAACGGAAGTTGGAAATGAAATGGTAATCTTTATAACATCAAAAAAATACAATACTCGCCAGCGACGTGAAATAGGTAAACCACTGCTAGTGGTGGACTACTTTGACAACATATTACCCCCACTTACAATAGTGTCCAACGTGTTTATGAGGATTGGGACATAATCATTAGTGTTCATGGGTACAGTATATAACAAAAACTGATATAAACAAGAAAAATAATTATGTATGTCTTGTATAAAATACAAAAGTATCTAAGTATTCAAAGTATCTAAGTATCTTTAAAGTTGATAGAAAATACTACTTAAATAATGGTAGCCACTTCTTTAAGAATAATAATTCAGTCTAAATAAGCTTTAATAATGTTGTGGTAGGATCCACCTAATTTGCATAGTGGAGTACCGACCATATAAATATGGTTGGTACCGGGAAGAGAGGAAGGAATCAAGACATTCAAACAGAGACTCTGCCTGACTGCGACTCAGTCAACACATTCTCCAGGAACGGTCTTACCAGGAATATACAAAAGACTATATGTAAATATTGTGTACACTTTCTTGTTTCAATACATTTTGTTCTAAGTACATTTTGTGTTGTATTATTATTCCATGCATTAGTCAAGTTTCAACAAATAATGACAGGTATTTTTAAGACCTAAAAAACTAATTTTATTAACGGTTCGACATAAAATCATTAAAGAAATTTCTTGTGTTCATCCTCATTGGAGCTGTTTCGACTTGAAGGAACACTGTAACTCGATGTGATTTCCAGTCTTCATCTTGGCTACTTATTTTCAAGCATACCAATCATTATGGCTGCTTGTTTCTAAGCATACCAATCTGCTCAGGCCCAGTTGGGTTTTTTCAACACTCAAAAAGTCAACCTGTTGTTTATACTACAATACTGATGCTGTCCACACATCCCCCAAATGATTATTTTATAATAAAAACCACAATGCAACTAATCTCTTCTTTTTTATTAATCGAAAGGGGAGATAACTTTCATTCGATAACAATAAGCAACGTGCCTCATTATACTATAAAAATCATCATTATTAAACAAAGGAGATTTTGTTGCTTTAACTTTTTGTTTTGAAATAAAAGATATAAAAAGACATTGTTTTTTTTATATCTTCTGTTTTTGTTCATTTTCTTTGGATATTTTTACTTTTAATTATTTAAAAAGAGGATTTTTTCCATTTTTTTTAAGTGACGTTGACCATGTAAGACTCAAGAGCCACTTGAAGTAGAGGATTACAGAGTGAGAGACACACTTTATTGGGTAAAGTGGGAAACATAACAGTCAACCTTAGATTTAAACATGTGTGACGTCGTCCCCTGGTCGCAGCGCCAACTGTGACGTTCTATCCTGGTCACGGCACCAACTGTGACGTCCCTAAACAGCACCAATTGTGACGTCCTCGCCGCGGCGCCAGCCGTTCGCTCCTCGCTGCTTCGTTCGGGTGTCGCTGCTCCAAACGTGACGTCCGCCTGTCGCGTCAGTCGTGTTGTCTCGTCCTGTGACGACCAACTGGCTTGGTATCGGTCGCGGCACCCAAATGTGACGTTCTAACCTTATGGTGATTAGGGTGGGAATCTGGTTAGATTTGATATCAGCCTCGTCGTTCCCAACTCGCTTCCAACGCCTGGTTACCAATGTAACTGCATTGACCTCCAGTCTGCCTACCCACGTTGTGAATTGATCTTAGGCAGACGAGATCAAACAGTGGTTGGGGCCGTAATGCAAACCGAGTTCAACGGAGGTGATACCACATAAATATGCATAAAAGAAAATAAAAGGAAAACTCAAAAGTTCAAAGTATCAAAGAAAAAGGTAACAAACTTTTTGTCTAGTTGTTCGATACATAGGACTGCATCTATCTCCCGACCCGTTCTATGGATTGTGACATGTCGTTTTCCGTTAGGCAAGTTTTAACGCTTCAAGATGTTTGCTCTCTGAGAAATTGGTGTTTCGGTGTGTCTTTGGACGAAAATCGAAAAAAAACTTATTGTGGTGGTCTGGATCTAAGTCACTCTTCAAAATAATTGTTCTTGGGTTGAAGAGGAGTCCGGAATTTGCGTAAATCTTGGTCAGCTATCTGCGAGGCGGCTTCAACTGGAGACTCAACTCAAACTTTTCTGGGACTGAATTTCTGCTCGTTGTGGCTTCGCTTATATGGACGCCGACCAAAACCGGGGTGGGTCTGTCGGCGTCGGGGTTTCCTAGATAATTCTACATACGTATCCACCTCTTTTATTTCTGGTTAGGAATTTCGATTTTTTTCCATTTTTGGGAACCTTTCCTCACTCCCACCTTCTCACCATACTTCAGAGGGCGTGAACTGCCCTCCCCACTTCTTCGTAGCAGCTTCTCATACCTATACTCTGGATGAGGCGGCGACAACCTCCTTCGTGCGTCACGTGATCACTACTCGACCAATGATGTCTTAGTCGGGCGTGGACGAATCCGCGGCTTTGTTTCGGACAAAAAAAATATCTTGCTTAACTAAAAAAAAATTATCTTTCCTCCTCCTTCGTGCGTCACGTGATCACCACTTGACCAATGATGTCTTAGTCGGGCGTGGACGAATCTGCGGCTTTGTTTCAGGAAAAAAAAAATATCTTGCTTAACTAAAAAAAATTATCTCTTCTCTTTTCCTTTTCTTCCTCTTAATCGCCGTTATCATTTCTCTAGCCGCAAACGGGACAATATGAACAATGGCGGTCATAACTCTTGTTCTACACGTGGTTTTTGTCAGGTATTTTATCGCTAATTATCCGAATGGATGGTCTTCTTAACACGGCCAACCGTCGTCCCGAAAAGACATTTCTAAATTCCCATTCATTTCCCTTCGGTACATATTTCTGATAACATAATTTTATTATCGCAGGCCAAGGATGTTCCGTCGAAGGAAATCGGTCAGCGGACACTCGTGGGTGGCTTTTAATTTTTCATATCTGTCCAAAGTCCTTTTAGTTGCCTGTTTTTCGTCACTTACCGAAATAACATTTTCATTTGAATTTTTCTTTGGCCAGTCGGTTTGTAGTTGATAATAAGATGCCTTCCCCTACCAATAGTTTGTTTTCATATCCTTAGATAACACAGCCGATTCTTTCTTTCTTTCCCTTTCTTTTTACTCAGAATTTCCCTGTCATTGTAATGACACCCTTTCGCCATTTGTTACTTATCAAAATATCCCTTATCCATTGTCTCTTAGCCGTGTGTGTGTTCTGCTTATCATCCACGATTCGGTCCTTAGCCTCTCCTTTTCTTCTTTTCTTTCTTTTCTTTTTCTGCCTCGTTAAATGGTGCCACACATGTTAAGAGTGTAATGAAAGGTAAACTTCCCTTCCGGGAGTTAGTTCCTCAAACAGAGCAGTTCGTGGGAAGAAGCTGAACTTACATCTCACCAATCAAATGGTAATGTGTAGTATGGCGGGTATTAATTAACCTTGAAAGTTAGAACATCGTTGGACTAAGAAATGTAGTGTGGCACCATGCATAATTAGAAAACTGAAAAGAGATATTCATAAATATATGATTTATTTTTTTCGGTTTGTTAACCATTTGATAGTTATTTAGAGATGAAGAATATTTGGGTTTTGAGAATAATTCTCTAATTGCATTTAGGCGATCCGAGAGAAAAGAAAAGGAAGGAAAGAAAGGAGAAAAAAAAAATAATACAAAACCCGGTCATAAGCACACACGCTTAACTGACACATAACAGGTGTCAAAAGATATCTAGGTCAAAGTACCTGACCGAAATCCACGAAAAATGTAAGTTGTTATAATTGGTTGAAGAAATAGAGTTTAGAGATAATAAAAAAAGAAAGAAAAGGAAAGACAGAAACATAATACGAAACAAGGTCGTAAGCGAAAACACACACGCTCGACCGGCACATATCAGATGTCAAAATTATCAGGTCAAGCACTTGATCTAATTCCGTGTCCACGGAAGATGGAAGTTTTTGTTAAAAGTTGGCTGAAGAAATAAAATTTTAGGGACAATGAAAAAATATTGATAAGTAACAAACGAAAAGGGTGTCATTGAGATGATAGGTAACAGATGGGGAAATGTATACGAAAACAAAACATTAATACACGAAGCCCAGACAATTTCTGGGGTTGGAAATAAACCACCCAAAGTGAAAATGCTTTTTTGAGATAATGTATATTTTATTATCGGCCAGAGAAAAATGGAATATTTGTATTAGCTCGCGAGAGACGCCGACAGGTCTAGGAAAATCCCTTTCTTAGATCGCATCCAATTAGCGGTAGGCTGTTGACAGATGCCACGTGTGGAAGGGACCGATAGCGTCATTCGATCACATACGAAAAGGGCAAATTTAAATTTTGTTTTTTTTTAAGCAAGGTGTTTCTTCCCCCAGAACAAAGCCACGCCCGATTAGAGACGTCACGAAGGAAGGAGGGAAGATACCGACCAGAGTCTCATTGGCCGAGGGCAGTCACATGATACATGAGGGAGGAGGAGAGACACCCGACCAGAGTCTCATTGGCCGAGAGCGGTCACGTGATGTGCGAGGGAGGAGGAAAGATGCCCGACCAGGACCCCATTGGTCGAGAGCGGTCACCTGACATACGAGGGACCAGGGGAAGCGGGTATGCGCCTCCCCCCCAGAGGCACAGTAAGGAAGTAGGAGTGAAAGTAAGAGCGATAATGGGAAATCCCTAATCAGAAATAATACGTCTTTAGAATTATCAAGAAAACACTGGCGCCGACAGACCCACCCCAGTTTTTGACTGCCTCAATAAAAGCAGGGCCCCAATCGACAGAAATCAGTTGGAGTTGGGGTTGCGCCTCGGACGAAGAAGTTAACTTTGCAGTTGCGCCTCGGAGAAGTTGGAATCAAACCAAGCCCTAAGAGAAATTCGTCCAACCCAAGTCGAAGTGAAGAAATTCGCCCAACTCAAGCCGAAGTGAATAAGCTCGTCCAACTCAAGCCGAAGTGAATAAGCTCGTCCAACCGAAGCCGAAGAGAAGAAGTCGATTCGCGCACTGACGGCGAGAAAAATCAGCCGTGAACGACAGGTAGAGATCAGCGCCCAGTGTCGAAACCAATCCACACCCCGAAATGCAAATTTCTAGAGAGCAGGCAACTCGAAGCCTTAAAGTTGTATGGTAGAAGCTTGGTGCCACAGTCCACAAAACGGGTCGGGAGGTAGGAATAATCTTGTGTAACGAACATTTAGATATAAAAAGTTGTTACCTTTTTCTTCAATAATTTTTGACCTTGTGAGTTTTTCTTTTTCTTGTGTGTTATCACCCCCGTTGAACTCAGCTTGCATACGGCCCCAATCCCTGTTTGATCCCGTCTGTCTAAGATCTAATCATAACGTTGGTAGGCAGACCGGAGATCAGTGCAGTTACCCTAGTAACCAGGCGTTGGAAGCGAGTTGGGAACGGCGAGGCTGGTATTCATCTAACCAAAGGGTTAGAACGTCACACTTGGAGCAGCGAGGAGCGAACAGCTGACGCCGCGGCAAAGACGTCACATCTGGTGTCGTGACCATAGGACCAGAACCCTGGACCACGTCACGTCACAGTTGGCGCCGCGAACGAGATCGAACGACAGAGTCGACGCTGCGACCAGGGGGGGGGGGACGTCACTCTAGTTTGTTTGATCACTTTGATTAGAAATGGCGCCATTTCTTTCATTGTGGTGTTGTCGTTTTTTTGTTTTTGTTTTTTTTTTGTTGTTGTTCAGAAATTATAATTGAAGCACGAATAATAAATTATTCTTCGGTAGAAATAAGCATAAATAAAGCCAAAATATTAAGAGGAACTAAATAAAGAATTAGCGAAAGCAGGGCCGGTGCGTACTACCTACCCTCAACCCCCCCCCCACACACACACATCATCCGATGGTGCTCGTACCTGATTGGGACCCCGGGCAGTGTTTTGTGACCCTCACTATCTTATCAACAATTTTTTTCTACTTACATTTATCATACTTATTATAAAACCCAGGTTGTGTGTGTGTGTGTGTGTACGTTTATATATTGGATCGGATTTCCTACATTTTTCAACCGATTTCAACAAAACTTCACAGGACTACGTAAAATTACCTTGCGGTGGTTCTGACAGCGCCAAAAATTGGAAAAACACAATTGTTTTTGCACGAAATCAATTTAAAAACACGATTAAGAGGCATCGCTAGAATGAAAGGGGGACAACTCATATCGAATTATACTTAAAACCCAGGTTGTGTGTGTGTGTGTGTTCGTTTGTATATGGGATCGGATTTCCTACATTTTTCAACCGATTTCAACAAAAATTCACTTTTTTTTGGCTGGTAGTGTTTCTTATTGTCTTGCACACTTTTTCTTTATTTTTACATTCAGAATGCTTTAAAAATTCCATTTACAAGACAATTGTTTATAATAAAATTCTATTCAATCGGTAGACTCATAACG
Source organism: Acanthosepion pharaonis (assembly GCA_903632075.3). NCBI lineage: Eukaryota > Metazoa > Mollusca > Cephalopoda > Sepiida > Sepiidae > Acanthosepion > Acanthosepion pharaonis. The sequence goes on along the minus strand of CAHIKZ030004810.1, from coordinate 4,475,081 downwards.
ATTGCAAACAGTGTTTTTGTTTGAGTTTAAGTTTGACCAATTCGTAAAAAAAAAAAAAAAAAACTAATTACGACATGCATGTCCGTCAACCTTAAACAATAATCTTTGTTAATTTTATTTTTCAGTCTTTATGATGGTCGATACTTGTTCTATCTCTTACTGTTACATCCCCGGGCAACGCCGGGCTCTACTGCTAGTATACGTTAAAAATTAAACTATTCGTCGATATACATTTTTTAAGGATTTTGACGTCATTCTGTTTTTTTTTGTCCAAATCTGTAAATTTGTTTTTGCTCGTGCTAAGTCTTGAAAAAACACGATATAAAATTTACTATTTTTTATCCATAATGTAGAACGTGTTAAAGATTTTCAACTTTTCAACAAGAAAAATCACAAAAAATTGGCGCCAAACATTATTTATTTAAGATGTAATGATCTATTAAGTTTCTAATTTGTGTTTAGATACATTGTATTTATTTTCAATTTTTCTTATTGAATTGTTCACCTATATTGCATATGGTCTATTATTGTACATAATTAGGTTACAATAAAATTTGTATTTTATATAAATTCTATCTTCTGGCGTGTCTTGGACGTGAAGGTTGGAACTTGTGGAACTAAAGCATTTAGTTCGTCTGACCATTTTCCATGGAAATGGCGATAGAGCATTGAGAAGCTTTCTTACATACGATAGATAATATTGTTTATTTATAGAGAAAAACATCTCGAATTACGTATGCAGAACATATAACCAAAGTAATTGCCAAATTCTTTCAATATGTCCGTCATTTATTAGCGGGATATAGAATTGATTTTATTCGGAAATTAAAATTACGAATATTTCGCTGTTCTTGAATAAATGTCTTTATGTCAAAATACTCATCTCTAAAACTAAACACAAATATACATATACGTGTATGTGTGGTGATAGTTTTATTTACACGGACAACAGACTTGACGCAACAGAGCTGCAACCCAACAAAAGGATGCTAAGAATGTCATAGTCGGAGCATGTGAGCAACGAAGAAGTTTCAAGGAAAAATGAAACAAAATATACATAGAAAGAGAAAAAGACAGTTGAAAATTATTGAGATATTAGAAAAGGGGGTTTAGAGAATTTGACACTCACACGCCATACTGAAGGCAAGAGAAGCAGAGAGGAAACAGCCAGAAACCTACACTATTTACATTATTCGGACTATTATCCTCATCTTTGTCTCCATATTTATTACAACGTTTCAGCCGTTGTACGCTCTGGCCTTCTTCAGGTGGTTGGAATGTCGAACTGAACCCTTTATTTCGCTCACTGGGGTAGACTGTTCTAGCTCCACATGCCATGTTTTAATGGATGTCAGTTATCAGTTATCTGTTAATTCTCCTCTACAAGTTCTCCACTGTCTTAACCGGGTATTGAACTCACACTCTTTGGGTACTGTCACTGGATCTAACTAACACCTTTATCCACTGTATTAATAGTCCGAATAATGTAAATAGTGTACATTATACCTCATTTCAGAAATACAGACAGATAGCGAGAAACTCATCTAATCTAATTGTGTAAATGAATTGTAGGAGCCTGACTGAGAGAGGCAACTATTACTTAGATATGACATATAAATGACAGGAAGTTGTGGAGAGCTATGGTCGCTCATGTTCTGAAGAGACATGGCACATAGAAGAAGATGAAGGTAAACACTACATCTGTTCAAGCAGGAAAGTTCGAACACACATCCCAGTTAAGAGAGCACGCTTTCTTTCTTTCTTTCTTTCTTTCTTTCTTTCGTCTTCTTTTTCTACCCACTCTCTCTCACGTCTCAGTCTTTCATTGAGCCTTCACTTCCTTTTCTCTCTAACCAACAATCATCCGACATCCGCAAGCATTTCATCCCAATTCCATGACTTCCATTATTCTTTGGCATCGACTTCCTTTCGCTTTTCAGCCTTTTAATACACAAGCGCTTCTCCCGCGCATGCGCGCGCGCGCGCGCACACACAAAGACGCACGTGCGCACACACGTTTACCTCGAGACACGTGCGCCTGCACACGCACTCACATACACGCGGAGACACGCGCACACATACTTAAAGTTCACACTGGCCATCCTACACCGTTATTCCTTATCACGAATATCTTTTCTTTTCCATATTTCCTGTCTTTTCTTTGTCTCTTGTTGGTCGCATAAAAAGAATCTGTTCTGGTAGAAGAGAAGGAAGAAATAAAAACCAAATATCAAAAAATGCCATTCACGATAATGATATTCAACCACCGGTGAGTGGGGGAGGGTAGCGAGTTTAATGTGTGTAGTTATTTATACTATTTCAGAGTAACATATTTTACAAGTATCATAATGTAGCGAATACTAAAAAAAAACAAACAAAAAAACAAAACAAAAAACAAAAACCCCCAAAAAAAAAAAGAATATTCAAAATGCGCTTAAAAAAATCCCATTGAATGAAATCCATCATTATTTCCCTCCTTCAAGTTGTACAAATTTGTTTACTTTTCGTAGATTTTACAAGTACTAGATACTTTGCGGGGGGGGGGGTGTTGCTGAGGTGTTTGATATGCGAAAGATGTTTTTCGTCCTATTTTAGTTTAGTTTAGCTTTTCAAAAGATTTCTGAATATTAAAAACTAACCTACCTCGTGCGTGGGTATAATGATTTTCTACGCATAGCTTAGATGTGACACAAGGCCGAAAGTAAAGAACACCCAGTGAGGATCGAAATCACTACTCTGATCTACCAAGATAATTTTTCTAACCATTACACCACCTCAAGGTGCCCCAAATGATTTTTTAAGCGTATGCTTAGATGTGGCACAAGGCCGAAAGTATGGGGCCCCGTGAGTATCGAACTCACGTCTCAGTCGTAATTGTTTTTGCTAACCATTGCACCGCCTTGAGGTACCCCAATTTGGTAATAATATGCTTCATCATGTAGCATGAGCAAGTTTTGATGGCGGGGGGGTTACAATGAATTTGCATAGAAAACTAAACCTAACCACTTCTAAAATTTAAATTAAAACCTAAAATTAGATCTTTTCTGTTATATTCGGCCCAAAATAAAAAGAATTTATATTGACTAAAATTCACACCAAATTCTCCCAGAGCGAGGCCCTTCTATTGCACTCCGGTTATGTTGACCTTTGCGATGGCCCCAGATATGATATTTCTAAGTTTTTCTAAACTTTTTTTTAAATCGTAACAATTCCTTGTAAGTACCTAGAATACCACCCGCTAACCATTGCACCATGTCAAAATGCCCAAATGATTTTCTAAGCATAGCTTAGATGTGGCACAAGGCCGAAAGTATGGAGCACCCAGTGTGGATCGAACTCACTACTCAGTTATAATTGATCTAGCGAGACAAGATTGCTAAGAATTATACCACGTCGTGTTGCTCCCCTCGTGCGTCGGTATGTGGTCAAATGGTTTGGGTGTTAGCGTTTTATTCATGAGACTCCGGTTTTGAATCTCAATCAGCCAGTTATGTTCCATGCGTGATACACGCTTAGGCGATCATGTATCTTTCGATACATTTCTGACGAGGCAGATTTTTTTTCGCAGTAGGTTGCCATTTCTTTCTGCGGTAGACCAGTTGCCATCCAAGGCTATAGAACCCGGTCTGTCCTGCTATTTTACCCATAGTTGAAAGGAGAAGAAGAGGATTCATACTTTTCCCAAGGGTACCATGCTCAATTATTCAAGAGTTTTGACTTCTTGTTAATATCGACATGATTTAAGGAGAAAATCCCAGTGCGTGGCTTCACTGAAATCCATACCAAAGTCTTTATCCACTGGGCCATGAAGAAAGCCGGAGAATACAACTGCCGAAACTTTGTGAATATGGCAATGAAGATGACGATAGCAATCCGAATAAGGTAAGTAATCATAATACCTCATCTCAGAGATATAGATTTTCGTTAGAACCATTTGGCTCATATTTTTCTTGCATTTTTTATTATGTTTATAAAAGTTAAATATTTACCTGTTTTATAAACTCTTAACTCTAAATATCTATAAATAAAGTATTTACCATATTAAGAAGATTTATTATTTACCGTTTTATAAAGAAGCAAATGCAAAAATAAATCTTTTTATTAAAAATTATAAAAATTGTAAACAGTAAATGAGAGAAAATGCATTTTTTTCAAAGAAAAACAGTAAATGACAGAAAATACTTTTTTTCAAAAAAACAGTAAATGAGAGGCCCATTTTTTTTTTCAAAAAAAAACAGTAAATGAGAGAAAATGCATTTTTTTTTCAAAGAAAAACAGTAAATGACAGAAAATGCATTTTTTTCAAAGAAAAACAGTAAATGACAGAAAATGCATATTTTTCAAAGAAAAACAGTAAATGAGAGAAAATGCATTTTTTTTCAAAGAAAAACAGTAAATGACAGAAAAACACATTTTTTCAAAGAAAAACAGTAAATGAGAGAAAATGCATTTTTTTCAAAAAAACAGTAAATGAGAGAAAATGCATTTTTTTCAAAGAAAACAGTAAATGACAGAAAATGCATTTTTTCTCAGTAAATGACAGAAAATGCATATTTTTCAAAAAAAACAGTAATGAGAAAAATGATTTTTTTTCAAAGAAAAAATAGTAATGACAGAAAATGCATTTTTTCAAAGAAAAACAGTAAATGACAGAAAATGCATATTTTCAAAGAAAACAAAAACTTTTTTTTTTAAAAACAGTAAATGACAGAAAATACATTTTTTTTCAAGAAAAACAGTAAATGAGAGAAAATGCATTTTTTCAAAGAAAAACAGTAAATGAGAGAAAATGCATTTTTTCAAATAAACAGTAAATGACAGAAAATGCATTTTTTCAAAAGAAAAACAGTAAATGACAGAAAATACATTTTTTCAAAAAAAAACAAAAATGAAAAATGTCAAAAAAAACAGTAAATGAGAGAAAATGAAAAGAAAAACAGTAAATGACAGAAAATGCATTTTTTCAAAGAAAACAGTAAATGACAGAAAATGCATTTTCAAAGAAAAACAGTAAATGACAGAAAAATTAAATGACAGAAAAGCTTTTTCAAAGAAAAACAGTAAATGACAGAAAATGCATTTTTTTTTCAAAGAAAAACAGTAAATGACAGAAAAATGCATTTTTTCCAAGAAAAACAGTAAATGACAAAAATGCATTTTTTCAAAGAAAAACAGTAAATGAGAGAAAATGCATTTTTTTTCAAGGAAAAACAGTAAATGAGAGAAAATGCATTTTTTTCAAAGAAAAACAGTAAATGACAGAAAATGCATTTTTTTCAAAGAAAAACAGTAAATGACAGAAAATTATTTTTTCAAAGAAAACAGTAAATGACAGAAAATGCATTTTTCAAAGAAAAAACAGTAAATGAGAGAAAATGCCAATGAAAAACAGTAAATTGCATTTTTTTTCAAAGAAAAACAGTAAATGACAGAAAATGCATTTTTCAAAGAAAAACAGTAAATGAGAAAATGTTTTTTTTCAAAAAAAGTAAATGACAGAAAACGATATTTTTCAAAGAAAAAACAGTAAATGACAGAAAATTTTTTCAAAGAAAAACAGTAAATGAGAGAAAATGCATTTTTTTTCAAAGAAAAACAGTAAATGACAGAAAATGCATTTTTTTCAAAGAAAAACAGTAAATGAGAGAAAATGCATTTTTTTCAAAGAAAAACAGTAAATGACAGAAAATGCATATTTTTCAAAGAAAAAACAGTAAATTTTTTTTTCAAAGAAAAACAGTAAATGACAGAAAATGCATATTTTTCAAAGAAAAACAGTAAATGAGAGAAAATGCATTTTTTTCAAAGAAAAACAGTAAATGTCAGAAAATGCATTTTTTTCAAAGAAAAACAGTAAATGACAGAAAATACATTTTTTTCAAAGAAAAACAATAAATGAGAGAAAATGCATTTTTTTTTCAATGAAAAACAGTAAATGAGAGAAAATGCATTTTTTTTTCAAAGAAAAACAGTAAATGAGAGAAAATGCATTTTTTTCAAAGAAAAACAGTAAATGACAGAAAATGCATTTTTTTCAAAGAAAAACAGTAAATGACAGAAAATGCATTTTTTTCAAAGAAAAACAGTAAATGACAGAAAATGCATTTTTTTTTCAAAGAAAAACAGTAAATGACAGAAAATACATTTTTTCCAAAGAAAAACAGTAAATGAGAGAAAATGCATTTTTTTTCAAAGAAAAACAGTAAATGACAGAAAATGCATTTTTCAAAGAAAAACAGTAAATGACATTTGCATTTTTTCAAAAAAAACAGTAAATGACAGAAAATAAAGAAAAACAGTAAATAACAGAAAACGCATTTTTTTTTCAAAGAAAATAGTAAATGACAGAAAATACATTTTTCAAAAACAGTAAATGAGAGAAAATACATTTTTTCAAAGAAAAACAGTAAATGAGAGAAATGCATTTTTTTTCAAAGAAAACAGTAAATGACAGAAAATGTTTTTTTTTCAAAGAAAAACAGTAAATGACAGAAAATTTTTTTTTCAAGAAAACAGTAAATAGAGAAAATTGAAAACAGTAAATGACAAAAATGCATTTTTCAAAAAAAAACAGTAAATGACAGAAAATGCATTTTTTTCAAAGAAAAACAGTAAATGACAGAAAAATACATTTTTTTTCAAAGAAAAACAGTAAATGAGAGAAAATGCATTTTTTTTCAATGAAAAACAGTAAATCGAAAAACAGTAAATGAGAGAAAATGCATTTTTTTCAAAGAAAAACAGTAAATGACAGAAAATGCATTTTTTTCAAAAAAAACAAATGACAGAAAATGCATTTTTTTCAAAGAAAACAGTAAATGACAGAAAATGCTTTTTTCAAAGAAAAACAGTAAATGACAAAAATGCATTTTTTTTTTCAAAGAAAAACAGTAAATGAGAGAAAATGCATTTTTTTCAAAGAAAAACAGTAAATGAAAAAAAACTTTTTTTCAAGAAAAACAGTAAATGAGAGAAAATGCATTTTTTCAAAGAAAAACAGTAAATGAGAGAAAATGCATTTTTTTCAAAAGAAAAACAGTAAATGAAGAAAATGCATTTTTTTCAAAGAAAAAACAGTAATGACAGAAAATGCATTTTTTTCAAAAGAAAACAAAATGACAGAAAATACATTTTTCAAAAGAAAACAGTAAATGACAATGCATTTTTTTCAAAGAAAAACAGTAAATGAGAGAAAATACATTTTTTTCAAAGAAAACAGTAAATGAAAAAATGCATTTTTTTTTCAAAGAAAAACACAGTAAATGAGAAAAATGCATTTTTTTTCAAAGAAAAACAGTAAATGATAGAAAATGCATTTTTTTTCAAGAAAAACAGTAAATGACATGCATTTTTTTCAAAGAAAAACAGTAAATGACAGAAAATTTTTTTCAAAGAAAAACAGTAAATGAGAAAAATGCATTTTTTCAAAAAAAAATGACAGAAAATGGCTCAAAGAAAAAAAACAGTAAATGACAGAAAATGCATTTTTTTCAAAGAAAAACAGTAAATGAGAGAATTTTTTTTTTTTCAAAGAAAAACAGTAAATGACAGAAAATGCATTTTTTCAAAGAAAAACAGTAAATGACAGAAAATGCATTTTTTCAAAGAAAAACAGTAAATGACAGAAAATGCATTTTTCAAATAAATGACAGAAAATACATTTTTCAAAGAAAAACAGTAAATTTAAAAAAAAACAGTAAATGACAGAAAATTCATTTTTTTCAAAGAAAACAGTAAATGAGAGAAAATGTATTTTTTTCAAAGAAAAACAGTAAATGAGAGAAAATGCTTTTTTTCAAAGAAAAACAGTAAATCTGCATTTTTTCAAAAAAACAGTAAACAGAAAATATTTTTTTCAAAGAAAAAACAGTAAATGACAGAAAATACATTTTTTCAAAAAAAAAACAGTAAATTTTTTTTCAAAGAAAAAAACAGTTATTTTTTTCAAAAAAAAAACAGTAAATGAGAGAAAATGCATTTTTTTTCAAAGAAAAACAGTAAATGAGAGAAAATGCATTTTTTTCAAAAGAAAAACAGTAAATAACAGAAAAACATTTTTTCATTTTTTTTCTAAAACAGAAAATACATTTTTTCAAAGAAAAACAATTGACAGAAAATGCATTTTTTTCAAAGAAAAACAGTAAATGACAGAAAATAAAAAGAAAAACAGTAAATGACAGTAAATGAGAGAAAATGCATTTTTTCAAATGCACGTATTTTTCACATTTATAATTACAGTTATCCGTCATTATGCATTTATTAGACTTTTCTTGTTAATGTGGAAAATCCCAATTCACACAAGTAAGTAGTTGTAAAAGGTAATAGTAATAAAATAGCCTTTTTACTCATTTAGTCACTAAATGACATGAAAGTGTACCTGAATACAACAAATGGCCGACCAGCTGCTGTATTCTGGAACACTTGTATATCTTACTTTTATATTCTGGTCGGTCTATGAACATTTGCAAATACGAAAGTGTTTTTTTTTAATGCCATGTCCCTTCAAAACGTAGGAGCTCGTGGTCCTCCACAGATTCCTTTTTTTTATTATCCGTGGCTTGCTATGATTTTTTGGAAAATTAAGGGAAGTTTTTCCCATTGCTTTCTCTACGGTACAGAATTTAGTGTTTTCCTTTTTTTTGAACTGGTAGCCATCGAAGACTAGAGAATCTAAGTCGTAGCTGAGGTAAAGGTAAGCAGATTGGTTCATGCCTTTCCCAAGGTGTGAATCTATTTCAGTGACAAACCCAGCTGGGATCTGAATTCCGTTCGACACTTCCACTTTTTCGTGTCGATAATCGCTATAAAATGGACTAATAAAGTAAATCCTTAAAATTCACTGAACATTTGTAGATCGGTATAACTATATGTGAAATTTAGATTCCTAAAAACAAGGATATTTTAAAGTCATTTCACTCCCAAGCAAGGTAATAAAGTCACTAAGACGAAAGGAGTTAGTGTTATAGAATATGAGAAGAAAAAAAACAGTATTAAGGAGAGAGAACAATAAAAGAACAGAATATAACAATTGGCATTACATTTAAAATGTTGAAGATCAAAGTTGACTTGGAAACAAGAAGACAGAAGAGAGTTCCACAAGTGAGAAGTGCGAGAGAAGAAACTATTAGGTTTCGTCTAGCCATTACAACTGTAATATGATGAGACCTTGCCGCCAATCTAGCACTGCGATTAACTTCATAAAATCTACGTACAATAGAGGAAAGTAATATTTATTTTGAAAAAATACAAAAATACATAAGGCCAAAAGGTGGGATAATTGAAGGCTGTTCTTTAATCTGTCTTAAACTTAGTTAGCCACAATTACTAACCCAAACATACCAGAGTATTCCTTACACCAAAACAACACATTCTTACTTACCATTCTTACTTACCATTCTTATTAAAGCCACCAGAATATCTCAAAGTCTTTATGTAGTTTCCATATGCACAGTTGAGGAATAAAAATAACAATTTTTAAAAATGTAACCTCAGTGAATATTTACACTGATTACAATTTTATATTAAAGAAACTAAACAAAATGGTGGAAAGTAAGATTTGTTTTATTAAAACATTAAAAAAAATGGAAAGAGTAAAAAAAAAGAAATGCCCGGAAAATTCTATTTTTTTTTTTTCAAATTTAAAATTAGTTTTTCGTCATTATGCGTGTATTAGAATTTACTTGCTCTAAAAAATTTTATAAATGTATGAATAACATTTTTTATATCTATTTATTTATAAAATAATAATTTTTTATAAAATGGTAAATAATAAATGTTTTGTTGTAGTTGGTTCAAATATTTTTTCATAATTTCTAAAAAATTTTATAAGTTTATAATAAAAAAACGTATTTATTTTTTTAAATAGTAAATGATAAACATTATACTAGTTAGTCCACATATTTTTATAATCTTGCAAATATAAACGTAATCTTGCAAATTAAAAAAAATTAATTAAATAAGCAGTGTTGTCCTCATCTCTATTGCCGTTTCGGCCGTTGTACGCTCCGGCCTTCTTCAGGTGATATACGTTGGAATTTCGAACCGAACCCTTCATTTACTCGATTGTTCTAATTGCACGTGCCATGCCTTTGGATATATCAGTTTCAGTTAATTCCTTTTAGTAACTCATCTCTCAAGATTTTGTTCCTCTGCTGTCGCCAGGTATTGAACTCACCACTCTTTGGGTCAAGTCACTTTTTGTGGATTCCTTCAACTAACGCTTGGGCCATGTGTCTTTTGTGGTCAATGCTCAAGAACAAAAAAAATGCATAAATCAACTTTCATGCGCTTGGGTTGGATTAAAATTCTAAAAAAATGTCTCTTCGAAACGATAAAAAAAATAATGTCCTTTTGACACAAGATTTTTTTTTTTTTAATATGCAAAGAAACCAAGAATTCACTAGTACTGCTGTTGTAGACGTACTTATACGTCTATACGAAACACTGTCTGCTGTCGATATATATATATATATATATATATATATATATATATATATATATATATTACATTCACTTACGTGCTAATACCCTTGGGAAAGGTGTGAATCCTCTTCTTCTCCCTCCAGCTATGGGTAAATAGCAGGACAGACTGGGTTCTATAGCCTTGGATGGCAACTGGTCTAGGAGAAGGACAACTCTGAATTCAAAACCTGCGGAGGATCGTTTGGGGACCTTGTGGCACGTAATGCACCAGGACTCTGTATTCGGCCCTTCAAAAAGTGTGGATAGTCCTGCACGAAACCTTCACCACTATAATCAAATCTGATGTGCTTTTGTCGGGCTGTCGGTTTCCTGCTTGACCCTTCATACATCGAACTCGACGGGAGAGTCGTCGACGACGATATATATATATATATATATATATATATATATATATATATATATATATATATATATATATATATATATATACTTTCAAGACACTATAAAATGTTGACCCTTAGCCCGTGTGTTATAAATTATCTAGCGATTAGTGTTATTTCAAAACCAGCGTAGGCATATAAAGGCATACATTTTTGTGTTGTATTTTTTATTACGTTGTATTTTGGTAGACGGAATACCAGGGAAAAAATCACGCCAGAGCAGTTGCCATGAAAATATTTGTAGAAAAGATAGAGGGAAGCCACGTCACGTCGGTGAGAAAGTGACTGAAGTCGAGTTGCCAAGCTAGGATCGATTACATCTGAGTACATATATATTCAATATCTTACATTTGTGTGTGTGTTTTACTATTTTCTGCAGTTGGTTTGACTGTGAACTACATTGCAATCATAGTACGCAGTGACACCGCCATTCATTCATGTATTCATTCGTCTATTTATACATTCATCTCCTTTCATCCTGACTCCATTCATTAAAAGAAAAAAAAAAGTCAATTCATTCATAAAAGCCAATTCATTCAATTCATTATTCAAACCGGTCATTAGTTTCCAGAATTACTCCACCCTCAACTGTAAGGGTCTTTGATTCATTCCCCTAGCTTCTTGGTTCCATACACAGCTGTCCCGGTACCAATTCTAAGACGACTGTCGTCTGAATTTGTTTATCTTCTTATTTGGCTTTTTGAATTCCACTAGAAGACTTTAGTGTCAAGAAGAATAACGATCTTCTTGCTACGACACAACAACATAATAAGTAAAATGAATTAAGAAACCAATTCACAAGTATTTGTTTAAGCGACAGAGTCAAAACATTTACAAAATCTCTTATTATTAACTACTACTTTTCGTCTTAATTCTGCATGTAGATAAGTAGTGAAAGACGCCTTCTAAAAGCTAAGCAAAGTATAAAGAAACAGAAAAAATTCGTTACAAACAAAGAAAAGAGTACTGAATGTAACGGCTCGGAATCGGAGAGCCGAGTTTGAATTCCAGTCGAATCCATTACATTCACTTACGTGCTAATACCCTTGGGAAAGGTATGAATCCAACTCTCTTGGCCTGAAGAGGCACGGTGGGAGTAATAGATAGCGACTTGGATTGAGGAATCGGAGTGCCGAGTTCGAATTCCAGTCGAATCCATTACATTCACTTACGTGCTAATACCTTTGGGAAAGGTATCAATCCTCTTCTTCTCCCCCACCTTTCTAGGAGAAAGTAACTCTGAATTCAAAACTATGTACCCTGGTGTAGCATATACTATACATCTAAAGAAAGGGTCATTCTCATTGGCTTGATATAGCAGTGAATGCTGTACAATAACCTTACAGATAAAGGGTGGTTCTACAGAAGGATCCTGAGAATACCATGGACCGAACATGTGAGCAACGACGCAGTTTTAGAGAAAATGGAAACAAAAAGGACACATACTTAACACCAGAAAGCGACAGTTGAAATTTTCAGGGCACATAATGAGGAAAGCGAGCTTAGCAAATTTGACACACACAGGGCAGATTGAAGGCAAGAGGGATGGAGGTAAACAACGCATAACCTTCCTAACAAACTTGAGTAAATGGATGGCTGAGCAAGGTTTAGGAGAGGTAACAAAAAGACAAAATTTATTAAGAGCTACAAAGAGCAGGATATTGTGGAGAGCCATGATCGCCAACATCTTGAAGGGACACGGCACATAGAAGATTTTTCGCCGTAAGACTGCATGAAAAGTAACTTATTCCATATGAAATATATCTTAAGTTTTCTGTCGGCCTTTTATTTCTAATAGTAGGTTCCCGATGGGCACGGGGAACTTTTGTTTAATTTTTTTTATTTTTAGGAAAATTTCCGAACTTTCTTGTTTCCATTTTTCTGTAAAACCTTCTCGTTATTCTGATTTTCTGTTCTTATAATTATGAATTCCATGCATGGAGCCAAACCCCATTTAGAAATATTTAAATTGGATATGGTCGCTTTCTAAGAGCAATGGCAAAAATAACTTTGAGCGAATGAAGCCTGTAGATCTTGGCAAAGACTCTCCTTCTACGAATCTTGTGGACTGGCGCTACGGAATCACAAAAATGAACTGCATCAGACAACACAAAACCCATCATTTGAGGACTTCCAACAACAGCAACAACTAAAATGGATATCACAAGATAAAAAAAAATAAAAGCATAATCAAGATGTTGACATTCCACACTACTTAAATAAAAGGTTAGGAAGGAAACCCCCGTCAATACTGCAAAGAACGAAAACAGCTACTGGATTTGAGAAACCTCAAAAAAATTGTTTTAACAAAATATTTTATAAATTTCAATCGACTCTAATACTAGCTACTCGATCAATGAATGCTGTTTTTTTTTTTTTATAAAGAAACAGCTAATGTTACCATTACCATCACCATTTGTAGAGCCCATCACTGTTTCTTTAAATCTCCTCTTCATCTGTGAGGACAGAGCCATCTCAAGGTGCTGGAAACTCTGGCAGACGCCTGAGGCGCCATCACGGCCGTGGACGCCATCAATGCCCAGGGTGCCACGGGTGCCACCATGTTATGTGTTACTCTACATTTTCAGTTTTTCTCCTTGTGAAAAATTATTAAAATTATACTTATAAGTGCGCCGAAGTTCAGCTTGCCTGGGGTCCCATCAACCCTAGAGTCAACCCTGTATGAGGAAAATATTTCGCAATGACTGTCATATAAAAGGATTGATATTATATAGCTGTTCAACACTGTTTTATTTGTTTCTAGCAGAATTTTCCTGTCTCTTAATACTTTGTGTAGGTTTCGTAATATATCTTTCGCTATGTGGCTTCAAATTTTTTGCGACAAATATAGGCCTTAACGCAAGCTCACACAAATCGTAAACCTGTATGAGTTTAATATGTATAAATACAGCAGTGTATATTTTTTTGTATAACGGTCACGAGGCCCGTAATCCATGAAGCTCTAAGGGGCATCAAATGTACTACAGCCGTAGTAGCAGGAATGTCTAATGCGCATGACAGACTGAAAGAACCCGACCCTTTCCAAGCTGGTTTTGAATTTAAAGACCGGTTTCCACCCAAGGTTATAGGACCCCGTCACTTCTAATATTTACTCATAGCTGTGGAGGGGGAGAGGAAAACATGGATTATTATATTTCCCAAGGGTTTTAGGACGTAAGTGAATGTAATGAACTGGAATGGAATTCGAACTCGGCTCTCCGATTTCTCAGTCCGTCTCGCTATCCATTACTCCACTGAGCTTCAATTTTCGTGTATATTTAAGCAATTACTGCGTCTTCTCTTGGTTAAATATTGAGCTATGAATGTCAAAACCTGTTAGAAATTGAATTTCTCAGCAATTCTCATTTATGATGAATGACAATCGTTTTCTATGTTATCTGCCCTCAGCACTGTCGCTCCTTGTGGGTGTTGATATGGACGTGCCCCAAGCGTGTGCCTCTCAGACTGGGGGATGAGGTAAGGACAGATAAAGAGACAAGAAACAAACAAACAGAAATGACGAATTTCGGAGCTCATTAGCTTTGGCTGGTAGCCTGGCTTGAATGAAATGCCATACTGCCATGTGTTAAAATCTGTCATACAATTTCAAATTATTTATACCTGACAGCCGAGGCGACGAAATAATCTATCTATCTATCTATCTATCTATCTATCTATCTAGCAATCTCAATCTATTAGTCTATCGCTATCTCTGGCGCGCTCTCTATGTATATATTCATCTGTTTGTCTCAGTCTGTTCATCTCTCTCTCTCTCTCTCTCTATCTATCTATCTATCTCAGTCTTTTCGTATCTATCTATCTATCTATCTGAATCTGTAAGTCTCTCTCTCTCTCACTTTCTCTATATATGTATCTGTTTGTCTCAAGCTGTTCATATCTATCTATCTATCTATCTATCTATCTATCTATCTATCTCAGTCTTTTCGTATCTATCTATCTATCTATCTATCTATTTCAGTCTTTTCGTATCTATCTATCTATCTATCTATCTATCTATCTATTTCAGTCTTTTCGTATCTATCTATCTATCTATCTATCTATCTATCTATCTATCTCAGTCTTTTCGTATCTATCTATCTATCTCAGTCTTTTCGTATCTATCTATCTCAGTCTTTTCGTATCTATCTATCTATCTATCTATCTATCTATCATAGAGTGTTCATTATCTATCTATCTACCTTCATCTCTCTATCTAAGTTCATTAATATTTATTCATCTGCACAAATACGCAAGTCATCTTTCAATATATGATGTCCATATTTATATGAAATCGTTTAATAAGGGCAACATTGTATCGGTGCGAATATACAGTGGGCAATGCTTGCAAAATGAACACATAAAAGCACAGAAAGCATTGCACGTTGCCTTTCCTACACAAATATAAAAAAAAGAAAACATTGTACATGATATTTTTGATACGCATTGATCTGTATAATACTGCTATGAATATGTATTAGGAAATCACACGCGCGTGTCTGTGAAGGCGCTTGATTAGGAATGCCGGTGGATCTGCGTAATGGTTAGCATTTCGGAACGAGAAACCGGCGATCTGAGTACGAATTCCAGTCATGTTCGTTGCGTTCACTTTCGCGCAAATACCATTGGGAAATGTATGATGTACCTCTTCTCCCAGCTATGGGTAAAATAGCAGAGTAGACTGGGCTTCTTAGTCGTGGTTGCCAACCAGTCTAATACAAGGACAATTTTAACACCATATGCAGACCTGG
The DNA here is from genome assembly GCA_903632075.3 of Acanthosepion pharaonis. NCBI lineage: Eukaryota > Metazoa > Mollusca > Cephalopoda > Sepiida > Sepiidae > Acanthosepion > Acanthosepion pharaonis. The sequence goes on along the minus strand of CAHIKZ030004810.1, from coordinate 4,459,471 downwards.
CAACAGGATCATCGGCAGGATCATAGAATTCACAATGACTATAATCTTCACTGCAGTTGACTTACGACGATGTATTTTTTTAAATTCATTTTTTTTATTAGTAATAGGATAATTTTTCACTGAGATTTTTCAAGTTTTAAAAGGTAATTGAAATCATAATTCACATAGATGTAATTACTTAAAATTAAGACTTGTCGTCAAATAATGAAAATAATGAGAGAAAAGGATAACTTTCTTCACCGCAGAAATGATTTTAGGAGTTGTACCAAACACTGGTAACTTGTCGTGAAAACAAATTGTTAATTCTGTTCAAACGGGAAAATCTTAAGCTAAGATTTATATATAATTTATCAAAGTTTAGTTCCTGATTGCTTTGTTTGTTTTTTATAAAAATTCCTTTCGATATTTTAAAAATCAATTTAATTGTACCTTACTCGAGCAGGAAACACCCAAACCAATCACTGAAGTTAAGGGATGTTAATCCCGGTAAATAACCAGATAGGCGATCGCTTGAGAATGTCAGAAGCTGTAAACTTGGATGTGCCGGTGGTGCAATATATTGAGAAATCGGAAAGCCACGTTCGAATTCCATTCGGGTTCGTTATACTTACTTACGTACAAAATACATTTGGAAAAGGTATGGATCCATTTCTTCTCCTCCCAGCTATGGGTTAAATAGTAATATCAGAAAATCATTATTATCTGAAACAAAATATCATTACAATCCAAAAATATATTTCGGTTTTAAATAACCTTAAAAAGGTTGACAAGGCGTAAAAAAGAAAGAAATCCATCGATCAATTTACGCTCCATAATTTCATAAGTTCTTACCACTGTATATCCCTTATCCAAAAATTTAAGCGGACTGTGTATTAAAGAATACTTGATAAATCCCCTCCCAAATCGGCAATATTATAGGTCTTTACCTGACATCTCGGCTTCAGTTACTTTCCCACCTCCACGACATAACCTCACTGCGCTTCTATAAATATTTTCACGGTAATTGTTCATATGAGCTTTGCTCTTTTTTTGGTGTAAGGAATACTATGGTATGTTTGGGTCGTGGCTAGCTAACTTTAAGATAAAATAAATTGAAGATCAGCCTTTTCCTCACCCCCTTTTGGCCTTGTGCCACATTTTCTTATTATTCAAAATAAATATTGCTTTCCTCTTTACCTAGATATTACGAATTTAAATGCAGTACTAGATTGGCAGTTAGGTTTCATCATTTTACAGTTTAAATTGTGAGATATAACTTATTCATTCATGCTCAGCAACCACTTGCGTCTTAGTGGCTTTATTACCTTACTTGGGGTGAAATGATTAAAAAATCACTGGTCTGTTTATACTTACCAAATGAATATAGTGTGAAATACGTTAATCCCACTACTGAGTTTATAGAAATACCACACACACACACTCACTCACACATATATATATTTATATATATATATATATATATATGTTTGTCTGTTTTGTATAAACGTTATTCTAGATGTATACTCATATTCGAGTAGAAGCTCTGTTTATTAATTAAACAGTATTTTTTATCCAGCTATATCTACGGTCTGAATATTCGAGAAATCTTAACAGAAAAATATCCCAGAGGACGCGTATTTTTCTGAAATGTTTCCTCGAATATTAAAAAATGTTGAATTTAATCCCTTTCCTATATATATATATATATATATATATATATATATAGTTGGATTGATATGAGCTTGTGACCCTGGGTTTCATGCTATCATCAGGTAATCCCAAATAGCGTGAAACCCAGGGTCACAAACTCACATCAATCCAACCAAATATGTTTGCTCTATCACTGATATTGAGCGCTATCCAATAAGTACACCGCATATATAATATATATAATATATATAAAAATTGCATGTATATATATTTGTATGTATATACATACACTTTTTACACACACGCGCACACACACACACACATATATATATATATATATAT
>CAHIKZ030004810.1:4392500-4452500 GCA_903632075.3 Acanthosepion pharaonis | reverse complement strand
TCGATAAAAGATCCATTTTTCGTCGCCAGTCACAAGTTTATCCAAAAAAGGAGAAACAAGTTGGCGAGAATGAAGAGAAGAGCAGATGTCAACTCAGGATTTGAGGTTGTTTTCAGACAATTCATGATGCACCCATTTTCCAAGTTTAGGAACTTTTCCAAGTTGTTGAAGATGACGATGAACAGTTGTATGGTTTGAACTGAGAACCACTGCCAATTCCTCAACTGATAAAGCAGGATTTTCTTCAAGGGCTGCTTCAAGAAGCTTTTCATCAAACTCAACTGGACGTCCGGTTCGATCTTCATCTTCAAGGGTGAAATCTCCACCTCTGAATTTTACAAACCATCTTCTGCAAGTTCTTTCATTCACACATTCCTCTCCATAAACTGAGTGAATGTTTCTAGCCGCTTCGGTTGCTGAGTTTCCTTTCTTGAACTCATAAAGCATTATGTGCCTCAAATGATTCTTGGGTACTTCCATGTTAGCAGGGTTTTAATCAAACAAAATTTAATTTTATTGTTCTCTGAAATAAAATTTGATCAGTTTAAATGCATCTAAACATAAAAATAATGTTCAGCTCCATTAAACATTATAAAATACTCTTTAAATTTTGTTCATTTTAACAAAAAGTTAAAATTCGGACATGACTTATGGGATGACCTGATATATTGTTGCATCTACAAACTTAGAGCATTGGCCCCAGCAAACATCAGCTGTCTTATCTGGATGGCATGTGGCACATCTTGTGCAGATAATGTCAATAAGATACAAATAAACGTTCAGACTTAACTTCGAGAAAGAAAATGCAGTCAAACGAATCCTACTTGTATAGCTCTTATATGAAATTTATTTGTAAATTATACGTGTTTCTTAAGTATAAGCGACTCAGATTTTGTCATAGATATTTTGTTGAAAAAAAAGAAAAAGAAAAAGATATTACTTCTGTCTATCCGTCTACGCTCAGCCTTCTTTTTTATAACCCCCTACAGCCCTCTTACCGCCAATCAGATCTTTTCCCAAGCCATTTGGTAATCCCAGTTCTCCAATGACTAATAATTTGTGGCAAGATAATTTTTTACGCTATTTACAATATTCGGAATATTCTCCTCATCTTTGTCGCCATGTTTATCACAACGTTTCGGCCGTTGTACGCTTCGGCCTTCTTCTCCGATCATTAAATAAAGGCATGAAATCAACTTGATATAACGAATAACAACAACAACGACAATAGTAATAATAATAATAATAATAATAATAATAATAATAATGTTCCGATAGACTCACTGATGGAATTCCCGGTACACTAATTCCTTAAAGAAATAAAAAAATATTTCTCACTCCCTTTCCGGCTTCTTGCTTTCCATCCAACTTTATTCTGCAAAAATTTGAATGCAATGTCAATCCCTATATGCTGTCCTCCTGATTACTTTTTTCCTCTTTCCGCTCATTATTAATGTTTCTGTTCCTAATTCTTCCACACCCTGTAACCATTGTGTTTTAGTGACTTTATTGCCTTTCAATGGGTGATACCGATTTTTAAAAAAATAAATAAGTAATTCTTTTAGAGTTGGCACTGGCATAATTTTCTTTCAAATTGGACAAGAAAAAAATCTACACTGAATATTCATTTAAAAAAATTACTTGAATTTTTCGGGGTGATTTTGAAAGTTACCCTGCTGTAAGAAGATTTTTTTTTGTTTTTATTAAATAAAAAAAGTTTTTTAAAAAATCTAAAGTTTAATGCAATTTTCCATTTTTAAATGTTTTTTTTTTCATTTTAGCAATTGTTAGATTATTTTTTATACGGAAGTTCAAAATAGAAATAATTATGAAATACCTCCTTTGATGACTACTCTTTTCTATCGGAAGTGTAATACGATATATTAGAATTCAATAACTTAAATTCAGAATAATAAAAATTCATTTGGATGCAAATACATATTTTATTACATCAAACATGTAAAAAAAATAATAAAAAATAAAAACAATGAATTAAACCCGAAAGTAGTTTTTAATGAATTTCTTTTTTTTAATAATTATTTAATTAATCTATTTTTGATAATTCTACTAAGATTGATAAAAACGTAATAGATAAAAAAATTATATTCTTAAATTTTTGCTTAGATAAGGTTAAAGATAATTTATATTTAAGCATAAATAAACATGTTCCATATTTTTTAAGTTTTCGGAAAAGATTTCGCGCTCTTTTGAAGTCAAGGAAAAAAGTAGAAAATTACTGCGCGTAAATAAAAGTTACTTTCATAATTTCCATTATGCTTTAAGCAAAAAGTAAGCATTACGTTTACAAAATCCAGTTAAGTAATCTTTAAAACTTACTTTCAAATACATCTCTCGGACAAATATTGGATTTTTAAGAAATTTTTAAATTTGTTGTTTGCATTTTTCATCTATAATGGCGATTCGATAACTGACGAGTATCTTTCGAATAAACCCCAAATCTAACTTCCGACATTTAAATTATTTAAAACACGTATTCCGGCTTTTATTAGGGAATTCGTGGCAGTACTTAAATATCTTATAAAATCTAAAATTATATATGGATTCTCTTAATGATTGACTATGACTAGGAAAAGCCATGACATGAATTCTGTCGAAAGATAAACAATCCAGAAATTTCAAATACAATAATTCCTCGATGGTTGCGGCCCAGTGGTTAAAATAATTGGTTGAAATAATCCTGTGACTTGACCAAAAGGGTTGTAAGTTCAATGTCCTGACTCATATTTACGGAAGAAGCATGGTACCAGAAAAAAAAAGTAAATGAAATAAAGCATGGGTCAGCCACACACGGCACACGTGCCACACGTGGCCGGGCAAGCAATTTCCAATGGCACGCAGCCGCAAATGACATCACGAAGTCCGAACCAATAGCTATTATGCAAAGAAGTTATTTAACTGTTTCAGTTTTAATATATCAGTCAGTTATGTGCCATATGTGTTACAAGCTTAAGCGATGATGTATCTTCCGATACATGACTGACGACGCAGATTTTTCCCGCAGTGGGTTGCCATTTCTTTCTGCGGTAGATCAGTTGCCATCCAAGGTTATAGAATCCGTTCTGTCCTGCTATTTACCCATAGCTGGGGGTAGATGAAGAAGAGTTATACCTTTCCCAAGGGTATTAGCACGAAAGTGAATGTAATATATACTAAAGCATATATACTACTAGCAGCATGGCCCGGCGTTGCCCGTGCTTGATTCAAAAATCGTACGACTCATACAGCAATCGCTATCACTTGACTTAAAATATTTTTGTCCTTCCTTGCCTTTAAAGTAGTGCCCTTTGCTGTGCTGATGTTGCTACATGCCTTACTTCTTGCCTATCTCACACTATACTAAACATTAAATCTGTTATGAAAAAAGAACTAAACAAAATGAACACAAAACGATCAGCTTTAAAAAAGGACTCGTAACTGGAAAAACCGAATGAAAAAAGAATGTTAACAAATACTTTTTCACAGCCAACCCAGTTCTTCGGAATCAGAATCAGCATTGAGTTTAAGCAAGCGAATGAGTCAATTGGAGTAAAGGGCCATGCAGATTTAATTTTTCCCACTTGTGACAACTGCAGCTATAGATTTTTTTTGCATGCTAGCATGCTAGTTAACATTCGTTTCAGTCAGCTGTTGGCTCTCACGCTGGCCAATAGAATCTTCCTGCCTATTCGTGGAAGCCAGCTATAAGCTCTCACTCTGGCCAGTAGAAAATGGGCGCAAACTACATGAAAACTGCCGTAGAAGCATGAAAAAATCGATTATTTCCACTATCGATGGGAGTTGGGAAATGCAAAGTCGGTCTTGGCCTTCCCGCTAATTTGGAGCATATGCATGTAAATTTTGGTGCAAATCCGTCGAAAATTGCGGCCGTGCATTCGTTACACACACACACACACACACAGACACACATACATCCTGCCTTTTATAGATAGAGATATATTACTATATAAAATATATTGTAGAACAGTTATATTGACGTTGACTTGTATAAAAATACGTATGCTGTTGGCACAGTCATAAGTCGGCACATAGCAAAAGGTTGCCGACCCCTGAAATAAAGGGTTCAGGTTGAAATTCCTATCACCTGGAGAAGGCTATTTTGTAACTATAAAACCATCAATTTTACCGCATTAAGCGAGTATTATGTATGCACTAATCGAATTTCGGTATCTAAAAATTTTACTACGCAAATAGAAAACGCATTTATCGAATGCGCATTAATCGAGAGATGCCTATACACATAAAGACGGATGTAAAAAAAATACAAGTTACAATGCTCATCTCTTAGGTATATTAAAGTACTCAAGTGTGCGTATGTATGTAAAGGTGGGTATATATATGTGTGTTTGTATAGGTTAGCGTGAGTATGTGTATAAGTGTGTGGTGTATTTATACAAAATTTATCTCTGCGTGTTTGAGAGTGCCAACCAACATTGTCTGGCGAAATAATGAGTGACAGGATGGGTTTGGCTATTTTATTAAGGCCACGTGTAATAAAAGAAGAAACAGAAGATGGGATAATTTATGGGTTCACTTGAAGCAAATAGAAGAGAATGGTTCGTAAGAAGGAAAGGATAAGAAACAGAAAAAAAATATCGAAGAAGAAAGAGAAAATATCAACGAAGGAGGAAAAGCGAGGTATGTAAAAAAAAGCTCTTCCTTCTTACACCCTTCTCTTTAAAAAGGAGAGAAGCGGAAGTGGCGTAAAAAGAGAGAGACGTGGAGAAAAAGAGAAGGACGTAAGAAAGGAGAGAGTAGGAGAAGGAAAAGAGAGAGCTGTAAAAAAGAAGGGAGGTGGATGAAAAAAAGAGCGTTGAAGAAAGATGGGAGCAAAAGAGAAACATGTTAAGAGAGGAAAGAATAGGCGAAAGGAGAGAAGAGGAGGAAAAGTGAGAGTTGAGAAAAGAGGGTAAGAAAAAGAGAAGAGTATAAAAAGGAAATAATAATGTAAAGGAAAGGAGAGAGGTGTTAAAAAAGAGAGAAGAGGAAGAAGAAACAGAGAGGGGTGTGAGAAAGGAACGAATATGAGAAGGGAAAGAGAGGAGTGTAAAAAAGGGAGAAGAGGAGGAAGAGGAAAAGAGAGAGACGTAAGAAAGGAGAGAAGGGAAGGGAAAAAGAGGGTGAGTGAAAAAGGAGAGAATAGAAAGTCAAAATAAAAGATTAAAAGAAAAAGTAAAAAAGTAATAATCAAAGAGGAGGAGACAGGAGAACGTTTAGAAGTGGGGGGGGAGAGAGAGAGAGAGAAATGAAAGGAGAATTTAGAGAAGTTAAAAGAGAAATGAAGAGAGAATTGGATTAAGAAAAAAGACGGAAATGGTAAAGAAAGAAAGAAAGAAAGAAATAAAATAAGAACGAAAAAAAGAAAGAAAGGATTTGCTAATCAAATATTGTTTACACTAAAGGCAAAGAAAGAAAGAAAGAAAGAAAAAAAGGATTTGCTAATCAAATATTGTTTACACTAACGGCAAAGAAAGAAAGAAAGGAAAAATAAAGAAAAAAAGGATTTGCTAATCAAATATTGTTTACACTACAGGCAACGAAAGAAAGAAAAAAGAAAGAAAGAAAAAAGAAAGAAAGAAAAAAGAAAGAAAGAAAGAAAGGAAAATAAAGAAAGAAAGGGTTTGCTAATCAAATATTGTTTAGACTAAAGACAAAGAAAAAAGAAAGAAAGGAAAAAGAAAGAAAGAAAGAAAGGGTTTGCTAATCAAATATTGTTTACACTAAAGGCAAAGAAAGAAAGAAAGAAAGAAAAAAAGGATTTGCTAATCAAATATTGTTTACACTAACGGCAAAGAAAGAAAGAAAGGAAAAATAAAGAAAGGAAGGATTTGCTAATCAAATATTGTTTACACTACAGGCAACGAAAGAAAGAAAGAAAGAAAGAAAGAAAGAAAGAAAACAGAAAGAAAGAAAAAAGAAAGAAAGAAAAAAGAAAGAAAGAAAGAAAGGATTTGCTAATCAAATATTGTTTACACTACAGGCAAAGAAAGAAAGAAAGAAAACAGAAAGAAAGAAAAAAGAAAGAAAGAAAAAAGAAAGAAAGAAAAAAGAAAGAAAGAAAGAAAGGATTTGCTAATCAAATATTGTTTACACTACAGGCAAAGAAAGAAAGAAAGAAAGAAAGAAAGGGTTTGTTAATCAAATATTGTTTACACTAACGGCAAAGAAAGAAAGAAAGAAAGGAAAAATAAAGAAAGAAAGGATTTGCTAATCAAATATTGTTTACACTAAAGGCAAAGAAAGAAAGAAAGAAAGAATGAAAGAAAGAAAGAAAGAAAGAAGGAAAGAAAGAAAGAAAGAAAGAAGGAAAAACTAGAGATGAGACGGAGGAGACCAATATAAGAGAACAAGTGAGTTAAAGGCAATTATAGATGAGCACAAAGATAACAGATTCAAAACTTGGAAAAAAAGGTAAAGCGACAAGTGTGGAGGGCATGAAGTGTACATATTGTGTTCCAAATTTAATATATACACGTACAATATTAATACATATGTGAGAAAACCGTATATTAGTTTAAGAAACGTTATACATACATTGAAAAGTAAACATTGCGCGTAGATAGTTGGACATAAAAAGTATCCAAATATAGTGGTTTTGCAATTATCTTTTAAGGACTGAAGCAACAATAAAACGGAAAATATTACATTTTCAATGTCTACAATGTCTATCCACCGGCGTTAGGTTCTCTCCTGCCACATGTTCAATGTAATATTTGCCAATTATCTTCCTGTCGGCGTATGCAGGAACACAAACACATATAAAGAGCTAAGTCCTCACTCATAAACAGTTCAACATGGAAAATATATATATGTATGTAGGTATGTATGTATGTATGTATGTATGTATGTATGGGCGTGTGGTTAAACCTTTTCCAACCATGTGACCCGGGTTCGAATCTCACCATGTTCGATTTATCAAAAAGGTGACTTCTTGATAGTCTGAGGAGGCTATCCCAGCATGCAGCACTCCTTGAAACTGCCTTTGAAACCATACCCCGTGTAGATCCAAGCCTTGTGAGTGAAATTGTGTAGGCAGAATATCTGTCGATGGTTGTGCTAGCACGAAGTCACGAGTCATCGTGACCGAGGGTTTGAGCCTGCCGGCCTTGTTCAGACTGTTGATCATACTCGATGACGCGCTTTCTCCCAGAAACTGTAACTAGCAAAGGTGTAGTATAAACAATTAGGGGGCTCTGAGCTTGTGTCTGCCACAGAGATTGGCTAGCCTCCCTATTAGACGATTGTGCTCGGCCATTATGTATATATGTATGTATATATTAGGTACGTGGCCAAGTGGTTAGAACGTTTCCTTTCCGGCCATGAGAGTCAGGTTCGAATCTCACCATACTCAATTTGTCAAGAAGGTCACTTCTTGAGGTTATCGCTCTGAGGAGGTGATTCCAGCGCGCGGCACCTTTGGAAAGTGCCTGAAAACCATATCACAGGTTTACCCAAACCTTGTAGGCAGACTGAACATTTTGGAAGCCGTCGATGGTTGTATTAGAACGAAGTCATCGTGACCTAGGTTTTGAACACACTGGCGGTTTTCTAGCGAGATCACACACTCTCTTTCTCTCTCTCTCTCTCTTTCTCTCTTTCTCTCAGAAACCAGAGCTGCCGACTGAAGCGGTTCGCGGCTGACTTGTCGAACTCTCTACATTCGGGCAGAGAAGAACCCAGACGAGGCTATGTCAAAGGGCAGAGTCGCGTTTGGGGACGTAGACAAGTCCAACCCCGTGTATTTTTTTTTAAGCGTTTCACCCCAAGCAAGGCGGGAAGCCACTAGGACGCAAGGGGTTACAGAAGATTTGGAGCAAGATCAGATAGGAGTGATAGAGGAAAGGATGAGGAGAAGGATAGTGGATAGATCAAGACAACTGGAGATGTCGATTGACATTACATTTGAATAGTTGGAGATTATAGCTCTCAGGGAAACTGGAATAGGGAAGGGAGTTCCACAGGCGAGAGGTGCGAGACATGAAGCTATGCGTAGTCTACGGGGAATTTTTTCCCCAAGCCTACGGGCTTGAAATCGCCCCAAATAAAAAACGGCATTTTGCCATACCCTTCCTTGTTGGGAGACTAAGGTAAATAAACTCAGAAACCGTAACTAAGGTCTGTTCGCCATAGTTGCTGCATAAACCACGGGTGAGCTCTCTGGGTTGTTAAAACAACAGCTGTCTGCAACAGGGATTGTCTAGACGATTTAGCAAAAAGATGTACTCGGAAAATGAGAAGCTGGCCATTATGTATGTATGCATGTATGTATGTATGTATGTATGTATGTGCGCATAACCTAGTGGTTTGAACGCTAACATGAGTTCAGGGTTCGAATCTCTCTCTTTGTCAAAGAGATGACTTTTGATAATATCGACCCGGGAAGACGATCTCAGCGTGCGACGTGGTTGCGAAGTGTGTGAATATCATAACGCGGATTGACCCAAGCGCTGTAAGTGAAATCGACAGTCGGAACTGTTCAGAAGTTGTCGCTGTTCGTTCTAGCACAAAGTCACAAGTCATCGTGACCGAGTGTTTGAGCGAACTGCCCTTGTTCAACCACTGACCACACCAAGTTATGAACCCTCCCGTAGTAATTTCAGATAAGGTCCGCTCATCGTAGTTGCTAGAATGTAACCCACATATCGGTGGTGAAGAAACACACATTTACTGTCTGCAACAGGGATTAACTGTCCGCACTAACAGTTATTATTATTATTATTATTATTATTATTATTATTTTCTTTGATTTCTGGCGTTTACACATTTCTTTCCCAGGGACTTAAGGTTAGAAATGGCATCATGACACTTTCCACTGACAAAAAAAAAAAAATTACATAGATAAAGCCCTTCGTAAAGTGTGGGCTGTACTTGTCAGAATAATTTTTTGTATCTCCTTGAGGCATGGACTTCCAGGAATCCCTTCAATTAGTCTACTGCAATCTTTTCCAACCATTCCTAGGGCTCCAACTACAACAGGTATTGTTGATGTTCCCATATGCCACATATTTGAGATTTCTATTTCAAGGTCCTTCTATTTTTTTACAGCTTTTTCAATATCTTCAAAGATACATTGCAGTCAGCAGGGACTGCCATATCAATGAGGAGGCACTTTTTTTGTTTGTGGTCTTTAATAACAATATCTGGGCGGTTGGCTTTGAATGTTCTGTCAGTGTGTATTTATGTAGTCCCATAGAATTGTAACAGGTCCTATCTCCGTAACCGGGTCTGGGTGGTGTTTATACCATTTTCTTTCAGTTTATTATTATTATTATTATTATTATATTATGCGGCCTTGTGGGTGATGGATTAATTTCCATCGACGAATTACATTTCGATAGTTCCACCAATTCTAACATTCACACCTAAGACCCAACATGTCAGACACATTGTAGCGAACCATCTTCATTCCCTTCGTATTTCATTGGTGAGGTGGAAACTCGAACAACTTCTTCCGACAAATCGCTACGCTAGGGAACCGATTCCCAAGAGGATGTTTCCTCGATTACTTCAATCTTAACCTGTTCAAGTCTAGGGTTAACCGTTATCTTCTCCACATATCCCTATAGGTTGTGCCTCTTACTCTGTCGAATCCATTACATTCACTTACGGGCTAATACCCTTGGGAAAAATATGAATCCTCTTCTTCTCCCACCAGCTATGGGTAATTAGCAAGACAGACCGGGTTCTATAGCCTTGGATGGCAACTGATCTACTGCAGAAAAAAAAATGCCAACTTATTACGGAAAAAAAATCTGCCTCGTCAATCATGTATCGAAAGATACATGATCTCCTAAACTTTTATAACGCATGCTACATAACTGACTCTTACTCTGTAACCCTTTACATCGAGTAGCCTTTAAACATTATTGCAAAAAATATGTAAACTTAAGAGCGAAAAAATTACAGAAAACTGTTCACCGGATAGTTTCGTCCTTCCTCACTTGTCGAAATGAACTCGTCCGAATGACATATATATAATATAGCAGTTAAATCCGTAATGTATTTGTAGTAGAATTGTATATATATTTGTATTAGAATTGTATATATATATATATATCATCATTAAAATTTTTATGGCATGGGGCGCGATTTTGGTAGGTCTCCCTTGAGAGCACGTGGTATTATGGTGGTTGAAGGATTGTTTGGTGATGGACGAGTTCTTTTGGTGAATGGGTAAAATGTAATGTACGAATGGGTCGCGAATCTGATTAGCTAGGTATAAGAGTTAGTGTTGACCAGCTTCTACCCCTCCCCTTTATTGGCCTCGTGCCACAATTTGTACTTTTTGTACGAATAAATACAACGAGCAAGGCTCACACACCATTTGCTAAATTCTATTGGATGGAGTCGTCGCCTTTCCGTCCTAATCTTAAGTTTAAGTTGATGCTTAAAGAACAAGATCATTTGTGAAGAGGTAAAATCGTTTCCATAAAAATCTTTCTGTTGCGTTGTCCATATCACGAATCGCATAATAACTAGCAGGCACAAAAACTCATAGTACTCACCCTTAGTCAATGACGCTACCACATTGCTACAAACAGAATTGGCCTCAAGAACAAAGAACTTTCAGTGCAGCATGCGAACCATAATGTCTTCAAAAAACTTGAACAACGGGTCTACATCCTGAAGTGAAAGATGAGACCCAGGGCCTCCACTGACTCAATGCAGCGAACGCAGTTTGGAGAAATTTCAAAACCTGCTGAACAAAGTTTTTTTTTCCCGACTCAGTGGGCCTTTTGCAACACCAGCCAGGTGAGTGATGCCTCGTTAGTGAAGCATTTCGACCCAGGCGTCCAAGGCCATATGGAGTGTGACTCCTGCTTCGTTAAACCGAGTTCGTCAGTCAGACAATCTTGAACGGACCTCCATCACTAGCACCTGATATAACGCCTGGGACAAAGCCTGGACGTCGAAGAGGCGATCCATCGCCCGTAAAAGGAACTTGAGAGCTAACAGCATTCACAATAGAAGGAGCACTCACTTCAGGCTAATAGCACGCAAACAGGATTTAGTCAAATTACTCAGATTTCGTCCATATTTTTTATTTAGAAGGAAAATTCCTCGTAGTCAACTTTCAATTTCATATTACTCGTTTTGTTGCTGAGGCATTGCTCTGAAACTCCAGATATATTATTAAAGATAAAAGATAGACTATCGTGAAAAACAAACAAATAAAAAACAACAAAAACTAAGATATAGAGACATATTATGGAAATAAAATCCTGCCAGCCATATTTGACAATAAAACCTCTAATTGAACAAATATTTTATTTAACCTGATGTCAGAATTGCAGAGAGCCAAAAAATATGTTTTTATTCATTACGTGTTCACTAACCATTCTGTTTATAAATAAAATTCCAGCAAGAAGCCTCTTAGCGAAATAATACAGACAAATATAACATTTATTATGTTTGGTATGAAAATTTAATTCGTTTTTGAACTCACCCCACCTCCTCGCACATTATATATCATCTATAGTTTTTATATATAGAATTTTATACTCATTAAATTTTTATGTCATGGGGTGTTTTTGTAGGTTTCCTGAGAGTATGCGGTATTGTGGTATATAGAAGATTGATTGATGATGGATGAGTTCTTGTCGTGAATGTGTAAATTGTAACGAGTGAATGGGTCGTGAATCGGATTAACTAGGTATAAGATAATAAGTGACGACATGCCTCAGCTCTTTCCCCACTCTTTTCGGCCCTGCGCCGAAATTGTATTCGATACAATAATTCTTGACAAATATAAAATTTCAGGATGGCGTCTCGATTAAGGGACGATCCTCGCGAAACGGAGTGGCTCTTGCAGTGTGTCTCACTGGCGATAGTGCGAGGTAATGCTTTCTCCAACATTTTTTTTTTAAGCATTTCACCCCAAGCAAGGCGGGAAGCCACTAGGACGCAAGGGGTTACAGAAAATTTAGAGCAAGATCAGATAGGAGTGATAGAAGAAAGGATGAGGGTAGTGGATAGATCAAGGCAACTGGAGATGTCGATTGACATTACACTTGAATAGCTGGAGATTATAGCTCACAGGGAAACAGGAATAGGGAAGGGAGTTCCACAGGCAAGAGGTGCGAGACATGAAGCTATTAGAGTAGAAGAGACGGCTATATTTAGGAGTTTCGACAGTGAAGGGGTGAGAGCGGGATGCTAGCCTCGTGAGGCGCTGGAACTCGTGACGTCTGCGGATGACAGAGGATAGCAAAAAAAAAACATTTTGTTTATAGTTACTTTTTTCAAACTTTTTTTAATAAATTTAGGATAACTTATGTACAAGTTGTGACGTCATCAAAATCTATGGTGATGTCATTAGTTCCATAACAAATGAAAATCTAAAACAATAAAAATTTATTTATCGAAAAAAAGTTTGAACAATATAACTATAAACAAAATGTTTTTTTGTTTTATTTTTTTTGCTATCCTCTGCCAGCCACAATGATGGAGAAAGCATTACTTCGGACCATCGCCAATGAGACACACTGCAAGAGCCACTCCGTTTCGCGAGGCTCATCCCTTAATCGAGACGCCATCGCGCCAATCTTCCGAAGGAACGCCATCGAACGAGAGCCAATAACCCCAGATAATAGGTGAAGAATATTGCCTCAAAGTTTCAAATAATTTAAGGTATTATTTGGAGCTATATGGCATTTAAAAAAAACAAAAAACAAAAACAAAACACTTCTATTCCTTTAATAACTTAAAACCCCCACCCACCCTTCAAAAAATACCCGGAATAGAGTTATTATCGGTGGGAGAACAGTTTTATGGTCGAAATTGCAAAATGGTCAAAATGAAGCACATTTCTTATTTTGGAAACTTTTCTATGGGATTTTTCTAAATGAAACTTCAGATTTAAGTACAGAAAATTATTTACACGATCAATTTTCTTCAGTGATTTCAAAAGCATTATTCGAATAACTGAAAACATTTGAGGAAACACAGTCATATCTAACTTTGTTCCAGAACCTCGAAGTGATGTAATGGTTAACAAGCTTTTCTCGATAGATCAATTACAACAGAATAGTGAGTTCGATCCTCATTGGATGCAATACACTTTCGGCCTTTGTGCCACATCAAAGCTACGCTTAGAAAATCATTTAGGCACCTCGACGTGACGTAATGTTTAGCAAGCTTGTCTCGCTAGAACAATTACGACTGAGTAGTGAGTTCGATCCTTACTGGGTGCTCCATACATTCGACCTTGTGCTACATCTCAGCTACGCTTAGAAATTCACCACATCTAACTTTGTTCAGATACTCGAATCTATTTTTATATTTTACTATTAAAACAACGCTTCGGCTGATCCATTCTTCAACCTTCGTCAGTTGCAAACCGTGAGCAAAAAGAAATGACTTCACTTTGAATGCTAACAGGCGGAAGAACCTTTTCATTAATTCTATGTGCTTACCGGACAGTTCTGTTTTCACAGCTTCAGGTAAAGTAAGTGATTCTCAGCTTCACTTGAGCTCCCCAACACCAAACTTGGTAAACCAAGAAATCACAGTATCCAACCCATGCATCTGCTTGACAGGACATATATGCTGCCTCCTTCAGTTTCCTTACTTCAAACAAATTATCACTGTTAATTATCTGGAAATTATCTGAGAAGGTAATGTGTACTCTTCTCTCTTCAGATATGGTCTTCTATACTTGATTTTATTTTCATACCTCCGTCCTGGGTATGACGATGAACTACATCCAGCAGCAAGGTCTCTGATGGGGAGGGGTGAGACGGTGGTATCACCTGTTATCATCCAAGCTCTTAGGAAACAGTATGCAAGTATAAACAATTTTATAGTAAAAATACCAGCAATACATTTTCATAGTAAAAAATACCAGCAATAGAGTTTTGTAGAATAAATTACTAATGCTCCCAAGAAAATTAAATTCCGGTATTAAATGACCCATGAGGAATTGATATGCCGCTAAACAAACAAATAAACAAACTTTCATACCTAAAATTGTGGTTTGTCCAAGTTCAAACTTTTTCAGTTAACATTAGGCATGTGGCTTTGAACATCATTTCTCCTCGGGTGGATGTGAGAGAGTCTCTGTTTTTTCTCTCTGTCGATCGAAACGAAGAAAGAAATAGTGATAGAAATAATGATATTATTTCTGTCACCCATGTTGACCCATTGTATGCACATCCTAAGCTCAATTAGGTCGACTATTTGTTTTCATGTCGGGGCAGCCAATAACATGTACTAAAGGTGACATTCTACCCTGATGACTAGGAGATCAATTTCGAATTCAACTTGCTGATGTACCTGGATTCGCTGATGCTCTAGCATGACTCTTAGTGTGAAGTGTTATCATCAGGGTTAGCACAGTACATTTCTCGAAGTTTCTTTATTGATATTAAATTGATACTGATATTAAAACCATCTGGTTATTTCCTGGCACAAATCACGTACTGCACGGGCAAATAAACAATGCCATCTGGTTCCTGGTAATCCGCTATGTTTGTGATGTCAACGAACACTCGTTGCCACTTTTGTGATGTCAACGAATACTCGTTGCCACTTTCGCAATGCTCGTTGTAGTAGAGACTTTGTAATCGCAGATACAACTCTAGTAACGCCGTTGAACAATGCTTGTGTAGACGCCTTCTAATAACACTCGAACAGTACTTGCTTGATAATACTCGCTCGAATAGTAATCCGTATATTGATCAATATAGAGAAATAGTATAGTGAATAGAGTAGAGAATAGCGTTCCGTATAGTATCAGAGGATAGAATAGAAGTAGCGATCCGTATAGTAATAGAGGATAGAATAAAATAGCGATTGTTTAGGCGTCACGCTACTTCCTAATTATGCGTTCCTCTCATGGTCACGTGATCCACTTAATTCAATAACGGGATCGCCTGCGTTTGCTCTCTGGCGATCCGTGTTCAAACTCCAGTGTCGGCAGCGACACTTTATTCTTATAAAACAGTCATCTATGTAGCACTATGTTGCAATAACGAAGCACCTCCTAATCTATGCAGAAAAGAGCGGGGAGAAATTTGGAAATCTTGTCATTGCCTATATAGCTACGTCAGTGAGTCACCTCGTTAAATAATGACAATGTGCCACATTCCGTCCTCGTCTTTAAACACCGTTTCAGGCACAAGGAATCTATAAATGGTTACAGCAATTTAAACAGTCATAAAAATATGTGTTATGTTATGAAAATAGCGCATTTTTATTTTATATTTTATTTTGTAATTTTCTATGTCTTGCGTGAATGACAATTACCTTAAGTTTAAACTGATGAAATGAAATTATCGTCAGAATATAAACTGTGGAATAGAATTAATTTTTAATCCAGGTAACACCGGATAGTCCTGCTGAAAAATTGATAATTGAAATTATAAAGATATATATATACATATATATCCAGTTTGAAAGTTCGTTACGTGTAAAGTGGGGAATAAATTGCAATGGTGATATTGATAGGTAATTACTTTATTACATGAACTGACAGCAAAACTGGACGTAAATCGTGTTAGGATATTGAAAAGAAAAAAGAAATAATGAAACATGAAGAAATGAAAAAGGTTTTGAGTTACAAAACAATCAGGAAAAGGACAATAAATCAGAGGACAATAGAAAAGGAAATGAAAAAGAAAGAAAGAACAACTAATAAAAAAACTGAAAGCAGTCATGAGGAAAAGAAAGAAAGAAACATTAGAGAGAGAGAAAGAGAAAGAAGATGAGTGCCAGTAAGCATAAGAAAGATAAAAAGAAAGAAAGAAAGAAGAGATCATGTCACAAAGTAAGGAAAAGAAAGAAGAGATAAGAAAGAAAGACGTGATGAAGAAAGAAAGATAAAAAGAAAGGGGAGAAAATAAGAAGTGTTGAAATAAGAAGAAGAGATAAGAAAGAAAGAAAGAAAGAAAGAAAGAAAGAAAGAAAGAAAGAAAGAAAGAAAGAAAGAAAGAAAGAAAAGATAATTAAATAAATAAGGACAGCAAAAGAATTAAAGACATAGGGAAGAAATATGAAAGAAAGAAATAATAAAAAGAAAGAAGAGATATGAAAGAAAGAAGAGATAAACAAAACAGCGATGAAAGAAAGAGAAAAATAATGAATAACAAAAGAAAGAAAGAAAGAAAGAAGGAAGAAATAAATAATAAAAAGAAAGAAAAGTTAATGAATTTAAAAAATAACGAAAGAAAGAAGTAACGAAAAAGTGTTACTAGAAAGAATGAAAAAGTAAATTAATAAAGAGAAAATTGATAAGGAGAGATAATGAAAGCGGGTACATATGAAAAAATAACTGAAGAGCGACACCATTTGTTTAATAAGATTATAAATAACCAGAAAAGAAAGTTTAAAAATAATAGAAAAAAATGCAAGATATAATATTTCGATAATCATTTTGTGTTGACATATGCAACAACACCCCCACACGTACAAAAAAAAAATGTTTCCCACCTATATACTTATAAAGTGTAATTTGTAATTTAAAAATGTCAGCGAAAGAACAGGTTTTAGTGGATGTTGTCTATGGCAGATCCGGTTTAAATCCCTGGAGTTTGTTGATTCGGCCGAAATGTTTGATGGCGGCCATTGTGCGAGCAGGCTTAATGGGAATCTCCACAATGACTGACAGGGTCACGTGACGCTACTTACACAGTCCAAACAAGTCAAATATTGTTCTACAAACAGAGATGCAAGTCTCGATGTTTTTCTTTGTGTCATTCCCAACTTTCTTTCTTTCTTTTCTTTCTTGTCACAAGAAGAAAGTCGAAGAAAACAAAAAAAGACTTAAAAAGAACTTAGATAAAAAAAAGCTGAGTTATCTGATGCGTGTACACGTGTAAGCCGTTGCATATATCATTTGGTCTCTTTGGACTTATTAAAGAAAACTGAAAAAAAATATGGAGGTTTTTCTTTTGTATATAACAGAGGTAAATCTTGATGTGATATATTGGCAGATCTTCAGTGTTCATAATGTGCGATATTTAAGAACAACAATGAGAAAAGCAAAAATAGACCCGTAATCAAACTGAATGGGATCTGCTAGGCTATGCCTCGAGATACATCGGTCGCAAAAAAACATTAAAAAATTTAAAACTAAAAAATTTGAAATTTAGCGTTTCCCTCAGTGCATAATTATAAACGAAATTAACCCTTCTTTACCCCTATATATATATATATATATATATATATATATATATATATATATATATATATATATATATATATATATATTGTGTGTATTTAGGCAGCATTTTTCATTCATACATGTTTCATTAAATAATATAGACAAGTGTTGTCTATTTATTTTATGTAAATTCTTTTCATACCGTCAGATAAGCTTAAAAACATTATGAAATCATCCATGTAAACAGAAACATTTTTGTCCGTGTATTGCTTAATATATTGTAATGTAATTGTCATCTTTGATGATGGCTTATGTAAGCCGAAAGCTTAGATTGGATTAAAAAATATGTATCAAAATTGTGATTTTCTTTCTTCGTTTAATGATAATGTTATTAAGCTTATCAGACGCTATGAAAAGAATTTACATAAAATAAATAGACAACACTTGTTTATATTATTTAATGAAACATGTATGAATATATATATATATATATATATATATATATATATATATATATATATAAATAATTTAGCACTTGAAAATATATTTTCAATTGATCACTGTTGAATGACAAGCTAATCCTAAAAACAACGGCCACCTGCCTAGATGCGAAGCTCTTCAGTAAAATGAATGGAGCTCTATGATTGCTTGGCGTTTGTAAAAAGATTATGCTAGATTTGGCTGACCGAGTGAAGATGGCTCAGTGGTAGAAGTTCTGACTGACACCAAATCGGTTGGGTTTCGATCCGGGTTTCATGCATTCGGTTGTCTTGTCGCACTGAGGAAATGTAATTCAGAGAAACAGTACTGTCTGCGAATGACACACACACACACATATATATATATATAGTTGGATTGATATGAGAAATTGATATATATATATATATATAGAATTATTGTCATCCATAGATAGAATGTTTCGCTGTATCACAGCTCCTCACTGTGGCTAGCTACTAGACATCCAATACCTTCAAGCCGAAACTTGACTGATTTCGCATCAGTCGGAGGGTCTAATCTCTAAGCTATCGACGCTCGGCTAAGG
Source organism: Acanthosepion pharaonis (assembly GCA_903632075.3). Classification (NCBI taxonomy): domain Eukaryota; kingdom Metazoa; phylum Mollusca; class Cephalopoda; order Sepiida; family Sepiidae; genus Acanthosepion; species Acanthosepion pharaonis. The sequence continues at coordinate 4,434,339 of CAHIKZ030004810.1, read as the reverse complement.
CGAATTTTTCCGTATTGTTTTTTTTTTTTATAAACACGCCAGAGATCTAGAGGACTCAATCCGTTGGGAGAGTATTGCATTATTAGCAGAAATAGTCACTGTTTACAAATACGTGCTTTTCCCCCAAACATGGAATATATATATATATATATATATATATATATATATATATATATATATATATATTCCATCAATAAAAACGTTACTGAAGTCCGACGAAGTGTTTTTAGAGGCCGAAATGAAACGAGTTTTCCACTTAGTCATTGAACTGGTTAAGAGTCTATCTCTACGGTCTCCACCGGTCATCAATCCCATCCATCTAGTAAGGTTGTATCAAGCCTGGGCAGGATGGTATGAAGGACGTTGCCCATGTCCCTCATCGCAGGAGCTCCCAGAAAGGGCTACATACAGTTTCGGATTCAAAGTTACTTTCTCATAGACCAGTTGCCACCCAAAGCTATAGAACCTGTCTGTCCTGCTATTTAACCATAGCTAGATTCATACCTTTCCCAGGTTATTAGCACGTAAGTGAATCTAATGGATCTGGCTGGAATTCGAACTCGGCTCTCCGATTCCTCAATCAGAGCCGCTATCCATTACTCCACCCTGCCTTAATATTAATCCTTGAATATCTTTCTATTGACAAGAAGAATATATACAGAATTTAAATGACATGATAGCACAGCTCTTAATACTATTACGATTGCAAAATGTCGATTAACTATTGTTGAAAAATTAATCATTTATTAGTATGATTACCTTTGATGGCAATCATACTAATAAATGATGGCTAATATGTTTGCCGCAAATTCAAGCGGAGATTAACATTTCCAATAACAAGCAAATAAAAGACAGGGCTTTGGAGTGTGAATGTATTCTTGTGTATCACCACACCTATATGGTAGTTCCTGGGTATGACAATAAACTACATTCGGCAGCAAGACCTCTGATCTGGAGATTGGAAGTTTTGAGGAGCGTGGAACCACCTTTTAATTGCTGCTGTACTCAAGTCCACCTAGACTCGGGGCGGCAGCACCTGGCAGAGCCACAGCTATGAGCAAACAATGAACACTCAAACAAAAATCAACGGCTCATTTTTTATGTTCTCAATTTTAAACTGGGGAGCAACGCCCACGATGAATGGAATAGCACTTTTAAACCGGGGAGCAACGCCCACGATAAATGGAATAGCTCTTTTAAACCGGGGAGCAACGTCCACGATGAATGGAATAGCACTTTTAAACCGAGGAGCAACGCCCACCAATGAATGGAATAGCTCTTTTAAACTGGGAAGCAACGCCCACGATGACTGGAATAGCACTTTTAAACCGAGGAGCAACGCTCATGATGCCTGGAATAGCACTTTTAAACCGGGGACCAACGCCCACAATGACTGGAATAGCAGTTTTAAACTGGGGAGCAACGCCCACGATGATTGGAATAGCAGTTTTAAGTCTGGGAACAACTCCCATGTTGTCTGGAATAGCACTTTTAAACCGGGGAACAACGCTCATGATGATTGGAAAAACACCTATTCTTTTTTTTTTTTTTGATGTGGACATGTTCCTTGTTGGTTTCGTCAGAAATTAAGTCCAGAGAAAAAAATAAAACTTCTCTACTAACACCTAAAATTGACTAAGCAGAAAGAAAAAGCAACCAGATTTGTTGATAGTGAAAAAGCAAAGGATGTAGGCACATCAGAAGGACAGGAAAAGATATTTTACAAAGTGGTTCGCAAGCAAAGGATACAAACACCAAAAGAAATCAGTGCTTCTCTTCTTTCCTTGTCCGACCTACCAACCATCGCACTTAACCTTTCGATTCAGTTAAGTAGTCGGAACTGCTCAAAATACGCATCTACAAGCTTTATTCCTTGCGTTTACATGCGTAGAAAAATATTACGTGTTGATGTTCGCAATCAGTCAATGCATTTGTTTTTATTTGGGTTTTCAACATTAGAGTTAAACATTTTTTTCACTTGAAATTATAATCTTTCTCAGGTAACGCCAATTTTAACATTTAGCACTATGCATCATTTATAAATAATACTTCCCCTTTTACTGTATATGGGATCCCCTCAAAATATAGAGTTTTATATATTAGTTCTATATATATGAAATTGCAGTAGCCTGGCTCTTAATTTTAGTCAAGAATGTTTTAGGTGTTGCCATTGAAGGATATGACCACACAACCAAGAAATTCAAATTCAACTTGGCGGGACTAACATTTTGCTTTGCGAAAATAGTTATCTACAGAATGCTAAAGGCAGGTTTGATCATTGATTATTGATGTTGGACTGTCTGATATAGCTTCCTTACTTTTAACATATGATTTAGCGTCCTCTATTTTTATTTTGTGTCGACGGGCTTGGCAAAAGGAAGACGAGAAATACGCAGGAAATAAACGCCATTAAGCAGACGGACACGAAAGGAAAGAAACGCAGCAAAGAATACACCAGGAAAAAATAGAAGATATTAGAGACTGAAAACTCTATGACAGAAACTTAAACGTATAAATACTTCAACAGTTTCCATTGTAAGTTAGTCTGGACCATCATCCAAATCTATGTTAAAAAATGCTTTTCTACGATACTTTAAAAGTAAGTAATATTTGTTTTAATTAAGATTAATTAAAGATTAAATCAGTTAATGTTCAAATAAAATTTCAGAAAAATATATTGTATTTTTGAAAGGTATTTTAATAAAGAGAATTATGTTGTGTTGAGAGATTTTTCGATATGGCTGATTTTAGTGATTTAAAATTTCGGTTTGAAATATAGCAAAGTATTTTGTTATGAGAAATATTAAAATTAATCTATCATCTTGGCATTAAAACTAAAATAAAGGCTCCAAGAAGGCATTTTTAAATTTTCTAAATGCATTTTAAATCTTAAGTATCGTATCGCTTATTCTGGATTATTATTGAACTGGACAGAAGAGGAAGTCGGAAAATTGAATCACTAAAAAAAGAAAACTGACGACAATGAAGAAGACGTTACAATTGAGAAACGATGTCGACAGATTAAAAGAGAGCAGGCATGGGTAACATTTTTGGATTAGTGGGTTGCATGAAATATGACTCATCATAAGGTAGGCTACATTAATGAGAAAATTAAAAGTAATTTTTCGTTGAAACTAAAACGGCCATTTTCACGACAGAAGATCATGCACATTACATTACATTAGAAATAGGTTTGATGCGCTTGATTTTGTTTAGCGGCATAACAGTATCTCTATGCGTTATTTAATGCCGGCTATTTAAATAATTTGGACACAATTTTATGGCTTCGACTACAGATAAAATCTTCTTCTTCTTGTCTTGATGTGGCATTCACCCTTGGCGGATTGACCGGCTTCTTCCTGTTGACGCACCGCATCACGGACCATTGCTGCCCACGCTCGTCGGTCTGTCGCGAGGTCGCACGAGATGGTAAGCCAGTCGCGGTTCCAGCGGTGGAGGCCGACCACATGCGGGCCGGAAAGTAGCGCCAGATCCTCTTTGATCGTTGAGGCCCACGTCTTCAGCTGCCCGCCTATCCGCTTCCGCCAGGTGGACGGCGGTGTGGGAAGGAGAACGTCCCGTATCAGCTCCCCTCTCGACCGGCGCGCAGCGTGTCTGAACCATCACAGACGCCGTTGAAGAAGGTCTGCGGGCAGACGGCGTAGACTGAGGCGGCGGCGGAGCTCGGTGGTAGGGACCCGGTCGACGCGTCGGCAGTGCAGGATGCGACGGAGGCAGTCGTTGTCGAACACCTCCAGTTTGCGCTGGTCAACCACCCTGAGCGGCCAGGTTTCACACCCATATAGGAGGATAGAGCGAATGATCGCCTGGAAGATTCGCCCTTTCGTGGTGGCCGAGATCTCTCTCCGGTTCCACAGGCAGCGCTGGAGACGGGCGAAAGCAGATCTCGCCGCGCCTATCCGACGTTCCACTTCAAACACTCCTTGTCCGGACCAACCAACCAACTACAGATAAAATGGTCATGTATTGTCGGTCTTTTATATATATAAATGTATTGCTGATATTATTACTGTAAAAAAAGTATTTTTATAGGTTCATAGTGGTTTTGTTTGGTGGGGTCACTATTTGCCCATAGCTGGGACCCTAACCGGGTCTAACACCCTGGGTAAGGGTGAGCCTGGGAACGACAGCAATTAAGATGTGGTTCCAGATTTCTCAAAACCTCAAATCTTAAGATGAGAGGCCTTTCTGCCGGGTGTAGTTTATCCTCATACGCAGGACTTAGAAATAGGCAAAGAGTTGATATTTTTGTTTGGAGAATATACTTATTCTACGACTGAAGAAAATTGAAGATTTCATATAATATTGTCACTGATTACACTGTGATTAACACATGTGTAATTTATTTCTAATTTATTCAGATGTAAAGACAAAAAATATATATTTAAAAGAAAAAATATATTTCTTCTCCAGGGAAAAAAAAGAATTAATATGAACGTTTCTCGTTTCTAAAGCAAAATATTTTTGCAGGTATGATTTTCCATAACGAAAATCGCCAATGGTTTAAAATGCTGAGAACGTTGCCTTCAAAGAAAGGTTACAAATTTCAAGAAATATCATACTTAATCATTGTCATGTATGTGATATAGTTGCACTGTAACTACAACGCAGCAGGCATTAAAAAGTAAGGGAGATAACTCGGACATTTAATAGTTATTTCATTTCGAAACCAGTTTCCCAAGACCATTTTGCTTGAGAGAGAATGTGAGTGAACAAGTGAGAATGAAACAAAACAGTAAAATTTTCATAAACTTTATTTTCCTCTATAAATTAGGCGTGCAAATCAGGAGTCCAAACGCGCCGCATGTGACCCACGGGAAACACTTTGGCCATGACTGAGTTAGAGGTAGTGTCAACATCGCGATCAAAGGACTGAAAAGAAAGGCTTCACAAGAGTCAGAATCTGCACACGGGAGAATGCAAAGAAACACAGAAAACACAAAAGTGCTAGTTGAGGGAATTCAAAAAAGGAAATACGTATATTGGATGGAGGGAGGCACGCTGACGTAATCTGGGTGACATAGTCCATTTGAGAGAAGGAGAGCAGAGTTTGGGAACATCTACAGCTTTTACACACACACACACACACACACACACATATATATATATATATATATATATATTAAATCCAGAACTTGAACACCGTATTTAACTCTTCAATCCTCACCAATTTTCTGGCGTCATAATTGATGATATTCTGAACCAGCTGGGCAAACTCAGCACTCTTTATGAAGCCTGGGAGAATGTTTCTCTTGCTTAAAGACAAACACTTACAGCTCGTTCCTGATCTTGAATACAAGGACCAGGCCTCTTTGAAGAAGCGGGTGATCTCCGTCGCTGGCGACTGGATACAACGAGTATAGTCTACTTATTTATTTCGGCTCTCAGATTAGAAACTACTACACCAATGATCTCGATATGTCTGAAAAAGAATATTAAAATTTGGCGGTTCGAGCAAAATGATGAAGGTAATGGTGAGAATAGCCATTTCCTAATAAGGAAACGTTAAGCGTTCATTGACCGAACAGTTGGCATTACTATCTGTTGTAGCATACCTACGAACGATAATGGGTATGTCCCCATTCACATAAATACAGTAGTAAATACTATATGTTAGTCTGCAGTTGGAGACTCGTCTCCAGTTGTGCTGGTCAAACTCTCTGCCTCCGAGCAGAGAGGATCCCTAGACGAGGCAATGTCTAAAGGCCGAATCTCATCTGGGGAAACGGCTATCCGATCCCCTTTATACGGTGTCTACGAGGAATTTTTGGCCGTGCCTACGGGCTCGGATACTCCACATTAAATTTGGCCTTGTGCCACACCTGACACCGTGGGGTGGTTGGTAGATATCCTGCAGTTGGAGATTCATTGTAGAATTCCCTTGACTTAACTTATAGCAATTGACTACTTCTACGCACCGCTAGCGAATCTTATATGTGTTGTTCGTTTACTAAGTATTATTACTCATTACCAATCTTCGTGTGATTATTGTATTCAGTAACCTTTCGTAGGTTGCAACACTGTCGGCTGAAATTTATAAAAACTTTTTCTTCAAACAGTTTTTGAGAAAAAATCCTGTTATAAATCTTATTAGTATCGATAGAGGTTTCCTTCCTAATTTTTGATTTTAAAATAGTGTGGAAAATCAACATCTTGATTATGCCATTATTTTCTCTTCGAGTTAAATGTGCTATGCATTTTAGTTGTTGCTGCTATGGAAGGTCTTTAAGTGATGTGGTTTCTGCTATTTGGTAAAGTTCTCTGAACGTGATCCTGTAGAGCCAGTCTACGAGTTCACCGAAAGACAGTCCTTCATTCGAAGCTATTTTGAATTAATGATCTGAGAAAACTGTTGTATATAGCTGACATTTCTGAACGAGTTAGACGCTATTGGTGACATCTATATAAGAACTTATATAATATCTACTGGAGGTTTTTTTTCCATTAAAAAGCCATTAAAGGCGTGTACTTAAATACCTGGTGCACCTGGTATATGCGGTGGTTGTATGTGAGGAGCACAGTATTAAAATGCTAATGCCAGCGAAAGAAACGAGTAAGTATTAAATCGAGCACTTGAACCTCTTATGGTGAACTTTTTAATACAAGACAAAATAATTTCAGTTCTTTTCCTCCATTTTTTTTTTGTTCTTTCCTTCATTTTATCTTTCGCGGTTATTCTTTTTACGTCTTATCCGTCTCCCCCTTGTGATATCAACTTAAGTGGAATGGCCAATTTGTTTCGCAACAATAACACAACAACAACAACAAAAAGGAACCCCAAAAAACCCATTTCTGTATAACATCGTTTTAAAATAAAATTTTTTCTTGGATGATAAAAATTCTTCGTCTTGCGTCCCTTACACTGCACACACACACACATACACACACATAAAAATCGTATACAAACACATACACATATTATTATTATTATGATTATGATTATTACTAAACGGTATTTTTAGTGGGTACACGTGTTTGGTGCGAAAAACAAAACTAGCAGATATAAACTTCGAAAGGTCCAGGGGACAGATATGTGTTCCTAAGCAGTAGGAGAAGTTGAGAGTGCGACGTCCCCGAGCATACATATCAGGACAACATCCAATCAAAGACTGAAATAAAAAATTAGTTTTCGAAATTTGAAATTTAAAATGTTTATTTCATGTTTCATCTGTTTTACATATTTAAAATGTCTTCCTTTCTCACGTTAGACCTTATAGCCCCCTTCTCCCCCCACCTATTCGAGTCTTAGGAGCATAAAACCAAGGAGTTGACCCCCCGGAATTACCAAACCTCTGCATGTCACTGTTCTTAATAATAAGTAATTATCGTTTGGCCTGTTCATGGCGAAATGTATTCTCCATTTCAACAGCACATTGTCATTATCACTGACATGCCGGAACTATCTTCCTGATAGATTCTCATTGAAATAATTTTTTTTAAAGTGGCGATTTTAGGTCATCAATGTTTGTCGGGCTCATTACAATCTTTAACAAAATATACTATTCGCATAACTTAGTTGCTAAAATGATTCCTTTACTCTAACTAAAATATATATTTTTAAAAAAATCTGTGCATGAAATTACAAAAAGAAAAACAAAAAAAACAACACATTTTCACATTTTGGTGGTTAGAGTTAGTGGATTGCACTAGCGATTTATGTTTTTTATAACATGTGTATCTATCTCGAGTGTGTGCTGGTATATATGTCTGTGCGTTAGTGTATTTACGTATCCCTCCGTCTGTGAATTTTTAGTTTAATTTATTGTACGTTTATGATCATTACTTCTGACTGATATCACATTTCCACAACACTACCCCAGTCACACTTCTCCCCTCAAACCCCAGTCGACGAGTTAAGACTGCCACTTTCTTAGATTTTCGCCGATTTTAAGTCGGACTAAATGTAATTTACCATTTTTCAATTGATACATTCAGCTAAAAGAACTTATACTGTACAGAATAGATTATTTAAAATGGACATTTTAAAACAATAAATTGAAATAAAAATGTGTTCTTTGAAAAGCAGGCCATACAAGTCGTCATTAGAGATTTTTAAATGATTATTTATAAAATTATAACAAGAAATATATTGCCTATTAAGTATGTCTTCAGCTTCGATACAGCTCAGTTTCAAAGAACAATATTAACGCAATGTATTTCGGTCAAGATTTTGAGGCACGGAGTTAAAACAATTAATTTTAGATCCAGCTGAAGTCAAGAATGAAAACGACGCACTGCGAAAGATTTTTGTTGCTTTGAAATAGATATACTTGAAAGTTGACTCAATCGGACACAGCTCGACCATAGGCGTCACCACTGATATATATATATATATATATATATATATATATGACGACGTTAAGCAAAAGTTCTATATTCTTTAGAGGTGTCATTAGACTACCGTCGCTGTCAAAGGTTTTTTTTTTAATATAACATGTTTAGTTCAGTTGTAACGATATTAAGCAGGCACACACAAGCTTTTAGATTTATATATATTAGAGTGTAAATTATTTTCAGATAGAATGTATCTGTAAATGGACAGAATTACTAAGATAACAAAAGGAAAAACTATTCTTAGTCGATGCGTTTTGTCCTCTGAGGAATTTTATCAAAGCTAATGTAGGATTTATTTTATTGCACTTGTTTATATACAAGAGCAAGGATGTCATTGGTTTATCAAGGCTTTTAAATTTGAGAACGTTCATGAATATTCATTTGATAGTTGAAGGACCTTTTGTATATAAATACGGACAACAAAATAAATCCTACATGTGTCTTGATGAAGACTATAAAGGTCCAAACGCGTCGGTTAAGGAGAGTTTTTATTCTTATCGGATATTTTTTTTTTGTTAATTCACCCCGAATAATGTAATGTTGCTTATCGCAAATATTAATTCAACTCAAGAAATTAAAATAATTTTTTAATTAAATTTTTGGCACTCTTTTGAAATTATAAATTTTAAATCAAAATTTGTTTAGCTTGCCATGAAGTTGCTGGAGGTAATACAAGAATACAACGACAAATCCGATGCTGTATTTTACTTGGGCCTATGATTATGTTAAATTGTTGGAAAGGATATACATCTTTGAAGCATGATCCCAATTACATTCATCTGACTGTAAATCACAGTATGAAATTCGTTGACCCAGAAACACCAGCTCACATGCAAACAATCGAAAGTATCTGGTGGAACGCGAAAATGAAGAATAAGTCCATGTTCGGAATTCATCATAGCATGATAGACTCTTCTTATTTGTGGAAGTTCCTTTGGAGACGTAAGGCAAAAAATAACAATGAATGCATTTTTGGTCAAATTTTAAAGGACATTTTTGAATTTGGTGTGAATTTTAGCAAATATAAAGTCTTTTTATTTTGGGGTGAATTAATATTTTGGGGTATATTAACAGAAAAGATCCTACTGTGTTTTTTTTTTTTTTTTTTTTTTTTTTGGCGTTTCACCCCAAGCAAGGCGAGAAGACACTAGCAAGCAAAGGGTTACAGAGAGTTGGAGCGAGAGCAAAGAGGAGTGATAGAGGAAAGGATGAAGACAAGGTTAGGCGATAGATCAAGACATCTGGAGACGTCGATTGACATTACATTTGAATAGTTGGAGATTATAGCTATCAGGGAAAGGGGGGAGTTCCACAGGCGAGAATTGCGAGACATGAAGCTATTGGAGTAGAACAGTTTCGACAGTGAAAGTGTGTGAGCGAGATGCCAGTTTAGTAGAACGCTTAAATTCATGAAGTCTGAGAATTAGCGAAAGCAGCTCATCGTAGCAGTTACCATGAAAGTATTTGTAAAAAAGACAGAGGGAGGCTACGGCACGTCTGTGAGCGAACGACTGCAGACGAGATGCCAGATCAGGGCCAATTACCTTGCATATCCGTCTCTGGATCTTATCAAGAACCTTGAGACAAACAGAAGGGGCTCCAGACCATATATGGCAGCAATACTCCATGCAAGGGCGAATGGCTGATTTCTAGATTTGAAGGATCGACTCCAGCGGGAAAATTTTCTTACCCCGGCACAGGGAGCCGATTTTCCTTGCGGTGGACGAAGCTATTTATTCATGTATTAGAGTCTTAATAAGCAAATGATTCTCATAAGCTTCTGATGGAGGAATGGTGCTGGGCCTCCCTAGCATAGGGTCACGCCGGTAACAGCCTCCGGGCTGGCTAAGAGTCCAGACGTCGTCCGCAGACAATAAATAGGGGTGCTGTGCTTCCAAAATGCACCGATCAATGTGGGGTTGCCACCCCCCTTTGACTGTAGAACATTGGCCCTAACATTGAAGTAACAAGCTTCGACGTCGCCCCACAAGAAATAGTGGGTGTCAATAATTATGTTAATAATCTTAACTCTCTTGTTGACTGGGACGAGTCGCCTAACCTTCACACCCAAGATCTGCCATGCCACTCACATTGTAGCAAACCACCCTCATTCCCTTCTTACCCCCCCCTACGGAGGACAACGGTGGAGTTATGGATAGCGGCTCGGATTGATGAATCGAAGTTCGAATCCATACCCTTGGGAAAGGTATCAATCTTCTTCTCCCCTCAGCTATGGGTAAATAACAAGACAGACCGGGTTCTATAGCCTTGGATGGCAACTGTTCGACCGTAGAAAGAAATTGCAACCTACTGTGGGAAAAAAAAAATCTGCCTCGTCAGTCATGTATCGAAAGATACATGATCGGCTAAGCGTGTATCACGCATGGTACATAACTGACAATATGATGTTGATAGTGATGATGATAACAGTGAAAAGACAAGAACGATAAACAACCCGCACCTCCAAAAAAAAAAAAAAAAGAAGGAAATTGTTGATGCCAGATGACTGAAGGGACGGTGGATAATTATCATAAAAAAGCGATTATCTTTTGAGGTTTTACCAAAGTCGTAGAAATACAATGCAGCAAAAGAACCAATCTTAAAGTAGAATTCAATCTTAAAGATATTTGCTTCTTTTAATTGTCACAGATTTGCCGAATGTCTTCTGGTTCGTTATAAGACACTGAACAGTGAATCTCCGGGTATTTGTTCCAACGTTCTGTTCCCGGATTGATTACAAGCTGATGGTGGGGGGGCGGGCATTTTTGAAAGCATTTACAAAGGGAAGGGCTTAGAAAAAGATTTTACTTTTTCAGTCGCCGATTGGCTTCTAACAACAAACATTGAGAGATAGTGGGTAGAGGTTGCCGGTTGGGAGACAAAAGGGGACACGTGTGGGGTTAGATATCGGGCTTGAACTCCACTTTGGGATTACAAAATCGCCTGGTTGAGGGGACTAATTATTTCTTATCTTGACGAATACAGATTCTAAAAGAAACGGACAGAGTAAAAAAAGGCGGTTAAATGGAAAAACCGCCCGAAGAGACAAAGTAAATAAATATTTAAAATCACAAACATTTTGTTTTTTACGATGAGATTTTTGTGTTTAGCAAATCATTTCGGTTGGAAATAAATACATAATTAAAATAAGGAAAGAACTAAAAGATTACCCTTAAATATAGTTTAATGGTTAAAACAACAAAAACTATCAAATTAATCCAAGCCTCTGTCTATATTTCTGAGATGAGTTATTATGTACACTATTTACATTGCTCGGACTATTGTCCTCATCTTTGTTGCCATATTTATTACAACGTTTCGGCCGTTGTACGCTTGGTATTCTTCAAGGACACATGACAGTGGATAAAGGCGTTAGTTAGATCCAGTGACAAGGTCTAAAGAAGAGAATGTGAGTTCAATACTTCGTTAAGGCAGTGGAGAACTTGGAGAGGGGAATTAACAGGAGATAACTGATAACTGACATCAAATAGACATGGCACGTGGAACTAGAACAATCTGCCCCAGTAAGCGAAATAAATGTTTCAGTTCGACATTCCAACCATCAAAAGAAGGCCGGAGCGTACAACGGCCGAAACGTTATGATAAATATGGCAACAAAGATGAAGACAATAGTCTGAATAATGTAAATAGTGTAATGCAAGAATATATATATATATATATATACGGCCGAAACGTTGTGATAAACATCTGGCATCAACAATTTTTTTTTGACGGGGGGGGGTTGTTTATCGTTCTTGTTCTTTCACTGTTATCATCATCATTCCAGTCGAATCCATACCTTTGGGAAAGGTATCAATCTTCTTCTCCCCTCAACTATGGGTAAATAGCAGGACAGACCGGGTTCTATAGCCTTGGATGGCAGCTGGTCTACCGCAGAAAGAAATGGCAACATACTGCCGGAAAAAATCTGCCTCGTCAGTCATGTATCGAAAGATACATGATCACCTAAGCGTGTATCACGCATGGCACATAACTGACAATATGATGTTGATAGTGATGATGATAACAGTGAAAGGACAAGAACGATAAACAACCCCCGCCTAAAAAAAAAACAAACAAAAACACTGTTGATGCCAGATGACTGAAAGGACGGTGGATAATTATCGTAAAAAGCGATTATCTTTCGAGGTTTTACCAACGGATAGCGGCTTGGATTGAGGAATCGAAGAGCCGAATTCAGATTATATATATATATATATATATATATATATATATATATATATATATATATATATTTTTGAATAAAAGACAGACCACGTTAAGATTCCATGTAAGAAGCTATTTCACCATAACCCAAAAGCTGAAATGAAAAATGAAAAGAAATTCACACGTTTTTGACGGACCTCATCAAGTATACGTAAAATTAACGAAGTAAGGAAGTGAGGTAGGAGAGAGGATATGAGTGTGTTATATGTGTGTTATATTTTAGTTTCCTATTTTAACCCCAGTGTGTCGGCTGGATGTTGTTCAAATTTAACGCGTCTCGTCTCTAGATAAAGGTGGCTAAGGGGTGAATGATAAGAACGACATTAAAGGAAGAAGTTACAACAACCCCAATCAATTACACGACAGGTTTCATTCAAATTCTTAGACGCTGTCAGTTCGCGTTACTTTAACGTGCATATTTGGGAGGTTAAGGTTTGATAAATATCTAAATGTTATGATTCGCTAAAAAATGAGCATACATAAAGAAAAAATGCCCCAAACTTAAAAAAAGAACAAAGTTTTATCGTCAGAATTTTTATGTTACTATTAAAAGGAAAGAGAAAAAGATTTGGGGATTATTTATTTTTTAGTCCGTTTTACAACATTCAAAATGTTGCTGTAATATTTTGCTTTTCTCGTGTCAGTGGGTGACCATAAATTATTGGAATGTTTTTTGCCGTGAAAAACACACTGATTTGGTTATTCTTGCAAAATTAAATAATTGTCAGATTTTGATGACACTTTTAAGTCTTATTTACAAATGAATTAAATTATTTTTTAGATGATATTTTTAGAAAATCTTTGTAAAATTATTTTTTTTTTACATCTGTTACACCCCCCCCCCTCCACATACAAAATTAATTTATGAAATGGTTATAAATTTTTTGTACCATTTATTGTTTATATTAATTATAAAAAGTTCTTGGAGCATTTAAATCATAAAATTTTGGGGGGAACAAACAAAATCATTTAGAGAAAATCGGCTCTGAATCGTAAAATAAATAATGCAATAAAACAGATATTATTTAAGTAGAAAAGATTTCGATTATTTTTATGTATAAAATAGATTATAAACACGATTGTCTTAAGAACAAAAAGTTTTTCGATGAATAATGGATTTTTACAATATAAATATATATTTTTAAAATTTTAATTATAACAATGCATGAACTTTTAAATCTTTTAAAATTCTGTATTAATTTGTATCGGTCAAGTGATATTCTTATTTAATAAAAATATATTTATTAATCATAAATGGAAAAGCTTACTACAATTCAGCGACCCCAAATTTTTAAAAAGAATTTTGGATTTTGTTTATATTTGTATAAACGTGCCGATTTTTGTCGATACAGATGTCCATACACGACACTGTCATTAAAAAGTCACTATCATTAAAAAGTGTTTTATGGGCTGTTCCCTCTTATGGGAAAATACCCTCAGAAAATTTACGTTTTTTTTGTTTTTTCTTTGGCTGTGTTCCCGACTTGACTCTCTTTTTCTCGTGTTTTATCATCGTCTTGTAGATATTTCTTGGAAATTTCAGGGTCTGCAAAACATCCTTTCAGAATTTTATATTTTTAAATTCCTACTTCAATAAATATTTTGCATTCATGTATTTATTGTTTTTAGTCAAACTTCAACTAATTATTTTTTTAGTTTAAATTAGTATGCACTCATGTTGACATTCAAGTTGACTTAAATATATTCTTAAAATAGTCGAATGTGAAGATCTTAGAAAAAAGTCCGTTCTTTCTCAGTTCATTCTCAATTCGTGAATATTGAAAGCTCAACTTTGAACTTATAGGGTGTTCCAATAACTTGGACCGATTTTGAATGTGAATTAAGTTTAAGTTTAATGATTTTTTTTCTTTTTCTTTCATATTTAACTTAAATCGTCTCTGGCAATTTCAATCATGGAAAAATTAACAATCAAACAACGTGTTAAAATTTCAAGAGAGCAATTCGAAAAATTGTTCGTAAATTCAAACAAACTGTGTCGGTGGCAAATGTGAAAACACCATTGCGTACTCGTTTATGCCATTCATCTGAAAACATTGCTGCTGTGCACGAGAATGAGGCCGAAAATCCAGACCCCCTCTATTCGTCATCGCGCGCAGGAATTGAACTCCCCAACAACGTTACATCGTTTCCAATTGCACTTTCGGTTAGTCGATTATGTTGACTAAAAAAATCGCGAAGTTTGAAAAATGCATTTCTATTTGAACGTCCATTTTCATAATAGGTTTCGATAACTTTAACACGTTGTTTGATTGTTAATCTTTCCATGGTTGAAATTGCCAATGGCTTAAGTTGTTAAATCGAAAGAAAAAGAAAAAAATCATTAGACGCTTAAACTTAATTCACATTTAAAATCGGTCCAAGTTATTGAAACACTCTTTATTCAAGTACGTAAACTCAGAAATAATTATCTTTTAAAATTGATTTTTTTTACAGAAGAGATAATCAGATGACATGATCAAAGATAGAACAATAGCCCGTTGCAGGTATCCGAAGCTGAATATAAAAGAAATATAGGGTTTTCTGTGGGGGGTTCTTTCTGAAAAATTCTCAAAGAATGTAATAAATAGCCATTTTACGGTGAAAGTATACGAGGGTGAAAAACAGAAAAACGAGAGAAAAAAATAAGAAAGTATTTCAAGTGGAGAAAAAAATAAACCAACTTAAAGACAGAAGAAAGGCTTCTGAGATTGACTTACAAGACAAACAAGAATTTGACCATGCAGATGTTTTCGGAAAGAAAAAGGACTCCAATAGCCGACGCTCCGGGAAACAAAAAGGTCTGAAGCAGAGGCTAAGATGACGGTGGGGATTATTTGTAATTTCATTTGCAGACTAAAATCGGGGTGGCTGTCATACTTCATATGGGAAAGGCATTGTGTCTTTGACTTATCCGTCAAGAAACGGGTCGACGTTAAAAATCTTTGAAATCTTTCTGAATGTAGTTAATTCATCTGTGGTGATGTGAAATGGCATATCTCCGATTTTTCCTGTTATAATTTAATTCTCTTTTTATTCAATTCATTCCCATCTTCCATCTTTTTTACTGGTCGACACCTCATTGGTATAAGACAACCTTTCTTCTTCACATTATTCACTTGTTTTATTCAAATTGTTCTTGAATAATATCGGTCATGACCTGGCATCTCGGCTTCAGTTACTTTACATACACACACGTGCGCGCGCGCTCACACACACACACACAAATGCGCGCGCGCACACACACACTCGAACACGCGCGCACACACACAACACTCATGCATACAACACACGCTTTTGTTGCCACGTTCTAGGCCGGTGTAAGGGTCCCCGCTCCCGGATCTATGATACTCACCTCACAATTCATCATATGGGGCTCCCAGTCTTCCACGTGCCAGTTTTCATAAGCCGAGTTCGAATTCCAGTCGAATTCATTCACTTACATACTAATACCCTAGGGAAAGGTATGAATCCTCTTCTTCTCCCCCCCCAGCTATGGGTAAGTAGCATGACAGACCGGGTTCTATAGCCTTGTATGGCAACTGTTCTATTGCAGAAAGAAATGGCAACCTACTGCAAGGAAAAAAAACTGCCTCGTCAGTCATGTATCGAAAGATACATGATCACCTAAGTGTGTATCACGCATGGCACATAACTGACTGAATAGTCATATAAAATACAAATTTTACTCTTACCTAATTATGTACAATAATGGACCATATGCAATATAAGTGAACAATTTATCTAGATACATTGAAAATAAATACAATGTTTCTAAATAAAAATTAGAGGCATGTCGTCATAGTAGATCATTCTACCCTAAATCATTAATCTCTTGCGGCAATTTTTTTAACATCATCAACTTGAGATTTTTCTTGTTAACAAGTTGAATAATTTGAACTTATTCAGCATTATGTATAAAAAAGAGCGAATTTATGTCGCGTTTATGCGAGACTTGGCATGTGCAAAACAGATTCACGGATACGGACGTAAAAAAAAGACCCCAGAATGATGTCAAAATCTGTAAAAATATATCATCTTTTAACAGTCAGGTGTGCTTAGATTAATTTCTAACTTATATAAATATAGTTATACAAATGTTGATAAGATTACGTTTTCACAAAGCACTGCCCAGGGACCTAATCAAACTTAGAGGGTTTGTGGGTACTACATACCGGCCCTATATCCATTATCATGCTTATCCCCCAATTATAATCTGTCGATAGACGTCTCGCTCAATGTTCATCATTGCCACTTAATTCGCTATGTCAGATTTATTTTTGTATTCCAGGTTGGGTATTGTTCATCCGAAATTCCAAAATCCGAAATTTTTTCAAATGCTTACATGATTTGCCACAAACGGAACTTTCCAGAAAGCAACATGGCTACCCGTAGCATTGTATCGTTAGAAATAAAATGCTGACTTTTTTTCCGGTTTTCATTACATTTAACTGTAATTAGAATCCATGTTTTGTTCTTATGAAAATATTGTACCTGTATGTATTATAACATTTTAATCAAAACACGTAAAAATCGTTGGTAGAGACTAAAAACTTCCTTCTCACACTCACAGTGATATCATCGAGGATTTAGCTTCTCCGTTCGACTTCTCACACCTGATATAGATGTAGTTTTTTGGTGTTGCAATATATATATTTTTTTGTAAGTAGGGATCATGTTTTTTTGTACCTGTACAGAAAGTACAAACGTTATTTTTACTTGAAATATTCACCACTTAAAAATCCGTGTGAGCATTACATGACTTGCGTCATTACATGTATCTGTATGTACACAAAATTTATTTAATTTTATATAAAACTACTTTTAAGGTATATGTTATTTATATCAACTACCTTCAGGCTATATGTATAAGCTTTGTTATGAAATTTAATAGGATTTCGATGTTTATGCTTGGTTTACATTCCCAAGCTAGCCTAATTTATAGATGCTATATACAAATTAAATAGCGTGTATTCCAAATTCTGAAAATATATGAAACCCGAAGCACTACCGGAAACAAGAATTTCGGATAAAGGATTCTCAACCTGTATTCCAAATTCTGAAAATATATAAACCCGAAGCACTACCGGAAACAAGAATTTCGGATAAAGGATTCTCAACCTGTATTCCAAATTCTGAAAATATATATGAAACCCGAAGCACTACCGGAAACAAAATTTCGGATAAAGGATTCTCAACCTGTATTCCAAATTCTGAAAATATATGAAACCCGAAGCACTACCGGAAACAAGAATTTCGGATAAAGGATTCTCAACCTGTATTCCAAATTCTGAAAATATATGAAACCCGAAGCACTACCGGAAACAAGAATTTCGGATAAAGGATTCTCAACCTCTATTCCAAATTCTGAAAATATATGAAACCCGAAGCACTACCGGAAACAAGAATTTCGGATAAAGGATTCTCAACCTCTATTCCAAATTCTGAAAATATAAACCTGAAAACCGTTCCAAGAATTTCGGATGAAGGATTCTCAACCTGTATTCCAAATTCTGAAAATATATGAAACCTGAAGCACTACCCGTTCCAAGAATTTCGGATAAAGGATTCTCAACCTGTATTCCAAATTCTGAAAATATATGAAACCTGAAGCACTAACCCTTCCAAGAATTTCGGATAAAGGATTCTCAACCTGTATTCCAAATTCTGAACATATATGAAAACCGAAGCACTACCGGAAACAAGAATTTCGGATAAAGGATTCTCAACCTGTATTCCAAATTCTGAAAATATATGAAACCCGAAGCACTACCGGAAACAAGAATTTCGGATAAAGGATTCTCAACCTGTATTCCAAATTCTGAAAATATATGAAACCCGAAGCACTACCGGAAACAAGAATTTCGGATAAAGGATTCTCAACCTGTATTCCAAATTCTGAAAATATATGAAACCAAGCACTACCGAAACAAGAATTTCGGATAAAGGATTCTCAACCTGTATTCCAAATTCTGAAAATATATGAAACCGAAGCACTACCGGAAACAAAATTTCGGATAAAGGATTCTCAACCTGTATTCCAAATTCTGAAAATATATGAAACCCGAAGCACTACCGGAAACAAGAATTTCGGATAAAGGATTCTCAACCTCTATTCCAAATTCTGAAAATATATGAAACCTGAAGCACTAACCGTTCCAAGAATTTCGGATAAAGGATTCTCAACCTGTATTCCAAATTCTGAAAATATATGAAACCTGAAGCACTACCCGTTCCAAGAATTTCGGATAAAGGATTCCCAACCTGTATTCCAAATTCTGAAAATATATGAAACCTGAAGCACTAACCCTTCCAAGAATTTCGGATAAAGGATTCTCAACCTGTATTCCAAATTCTGAACATATATGAAAACCGAAGCACTACCGGAAACAAGAATTTCGGATAAAGGATTCTCAACCTGTATTCCAAATTCTGAACATATATGAAAACCGAAGCACTACCGGAAACAAGAATTTCGGATAAAGGATTCTTACCCTGTATTAGGTTTTCTGTCCTGTTATCATCAAAGGGTGAAAGAGAAAATCTGCATCGTCTGTACCTTCGCTTGCTAAAAAAAAAATCGTTTTAGTTTTGTCTAAGAAAAAGTACAAGACAATTTAAAATAAATCTTATTCCACCAAAAAAAAACCCCAAAACAAACTTATTTCCTTATAATGACACATACTTAATGTCAATCCTAGAAATGTTGAACAATAACCCAGTTTTAAAGTATCACAATATGTCTCAATGTAATAGTTCATTGTTTCTGAACTCAAGTACAAAATTAATATCTATAAACCCTTAGAGACACTTAGAAACGCCCTCGCTGTCGGATGATGACGAGGGAACTCGTCGAGCAATTCAATAAAACTGTGTATTGTGTTCGATCCTTACTGAGTGTCCTAAATTTATGACCTTATAGCAGGCTAAAATAAACTTAGTAAATGCTTATATAGACAAACAACGACGGAGTTAGAGAGTGGAGAAGAAAAAGAGAGAAAGAATAAGAGAGAGAGAGAGAGAGAGAGAGAGAGAGACAAAAGAACAAAGAGAGTGACATCGAAAGGCAAAGAGACAGACTGACAGAGAGAGAGATAGAGAGAGAGGGAGAAAGAAAGAAAGAAAGAGAGAAGTAAAGGCAATTACACAAAGGGTCGTTTACGAAACGGCAGAGTAGAGGCGCTGAATATAACATCAATCATCTAAGTGACAGATTTCATATTTGTATTAATTCTAGATAAGTAGCTGATTGATGTTATAATCACGACTCCAACTTCAGAGTTTTGTAGACGGACCTTTTGATAATCGCTCTGTCCACTCGTCAGAAACTACCAGTAAATCACTGCTTATTTTCTCGTTTTCGTTATTTTTATATTAAGTTAAGAAAAATAATTTATGCACTTTTTATTGGTGTAAGCTTGATTTTTTTTTCTTCTTTCATTGTGTATGTGTGTGTATGTGTGCGTGTATTTGTGTGCGTGTGTATTCTCGAATGAGCACATGTGTGCGTCTGTGTAGAATGTTGTGTTTATTCCTCTTTTTCATCGTTCTTCTTGTCTCTTTATACTCGCTCCCTATTGGTTTTTATACCGTTTTTCTCTCTTTCGGCTCTCAGTGTCAGTGATAAATGTATATCCGCCCTCGTGCGTGTGTGTGTATGTGTGTGTGTGCGCGCGTGTGTATTTATACAGGGAGCATATGTATGTATGTATGTATGCGCATCTTTGTTTACCTAAATATTTGATAAGGCATGTTCCCTGATAACACCAATATATGACGTATCTGTCAAACCGATAAAGCATAGATGCGGTAATATATGCAGACAGGTAAGGCAACGTTAACTTTCTGATGATGGTTGTCCGCCCCGCTTTGCAATCTTAATATCGGTTAATATCTACACACGTGCGTGGATCGGTGTGGATATTAATGTCTGTACAGCTTGTTCGTGACGTTATTTTAAAATATAAAAACTTAGTTCGAATAAAATATTTTTTTGATAAATAATCATACTTATTATAAAACCCAGGTTGTGTGTGTGTGTGTGTGTGTGTGTGTGTGTGTGTGTGTGTGTGTGTGTCTGTACGTTTATATATTAGATCGGATTTCCTACATTTTTCAACTGATTTCAACAAAACTTCACAGGACTACGTAAAATTACATTGCGGTGGTTCTGACAGCGCCCAAAATTGAAAAAAACATAATTGTTTTTGCACGAAATCAATTTGAAAACACAATAAAACAATTCTGTCGCCAGAATGAAAGGGGACAACTTATATCGAGTTATACTTATTATAAAACCCAGGTTATGTGTGTGTGTGTGTGTGTGTCTGTACGTTTATATGATGGATCGAATTTCCTACATTTTTCAACCGATTTCAACAAAACTTTACTTTTTTTTTGGCAGCTAGTGTTTCTTATTGTCTTGCACACTTTTTTCTTTATTTTTACATTCAGAATGACTTAAAAATTCCATTTACAAGACAATTGTTTATAATAAAATTCTGTTCAATCGGTAGACTCATAACGATTGAAAACAATGTTTTTGTTTGAGTTTGGCTTTGACCAATTCGTAAAAAAAACCCAGAAAAACAAAAAAAATTAATTAAGACATGCGTGTCCGTCAACCTTAAACAATAATCTTTGTCAATTTGATTTTTCAGTCTTTATGATGGTCGATACTTGATCTATCTCTTACTGTTACATTCCCGGGCAACGCCGGGCTCTACTGCCAGTATGTGCTAACACATGGCAGGATTATTTACTGATTTTTTTTTTTTTTTTCATTCCGCTTGGAATCAACGTGTCGCTAACCAGCATCATTAGTGCCGAAATGCTATGTAAAATCAGTCCATCTATATGATAATCGATGCAGGACAATCTCCTCACAGATGAAAAAAAAAAGACCTGAGGCAACAGAAATGTGCTACAAAACACGTGAACAACAAAAGGACCCTTACAGGTAGCATAAGAAAGAAACAGTTAACATTTCTGAGACGTATTGAGGGAAAGAGGGCTCGCAGAATTAAACACTTACGAGATATACTGAAGTTTTGAGGCACAGTGTGGAAAATCGTGTAACATGCCTTAGGAACTTGCGTAAATGGATGCCAGAATAGCGAGTGAGTGGGACAGTAAAAAGAGAAACATTGCTAAAAACTACTAAGAATAGGAAATTGTGGAGAGCTGTGATCCCACATATCCTGAAGAGACATAGCGCTTAAACGAATATGATATTATTTTGGATGAGCAAGTAGTGTTATAGATATTAAAGCAGAAAGTGAAATCGGCGAGCCGCATTTAATTCACTTTCACGCAAAAGCCCTTGGGGACGACATGAAATTCTATCTTTTCCTTCCAGTTATGAGTTAAATAACTGTGCAGCATCGGTCCTTTAGCAGAAAGAAAACTCTGAATGTGGAAGAAAGTAACAGAAAAGTACTTCAATATCTTTCCAATAACATATCGCTGTTCACAGATCATAAATAAAAATGGCGGAGAATCATTAGCGCATTCATCTTGAAGGGACATAACATTGCCAAATTATAATAAATGTACGTAGATATTTAAGTATTCGTAATGACTGATTCTCTGAGATAAAAATTTATTCTATTATCCCCTATTCTATTAATCCCTATTCTATAAAACACTATTCTATAAATCGCTTTTTGATTAACTTCTATTCAATAAGCTTCTGTTCAAACAATCTGTATTCCGTCAAATTGTATTCGATAAGCCTCTTCTTGGTAAACTACTATTTTATAAATCTCTATTCGATAAACTTCTACTCTATAAACCACCATTTTTTAAACCGCTATTCGATATACCTCTATTTAATAAACCTCTATTTAATAAATCTCTATTCTATAAACCTCTATTCTCTAAATCTCAATTCTTTTTAATCTCTATTCGTTAGACCTTTATTTAATAAACCTCTATTTAGTAAATCTCTATTCGATAAAGCCCTATTCGCTAAATCCCTATTCTATAAAATTGTATTCGATAAGCCTCTTCTCAGTAGACTACTATTCTATAAACCTCAATTCTATAAACCTCAATTCTATAAATCTCCATTTTATAAACCTCTATTCGATAAACCTCTATTTAATAAACCTCTATTTAATAAATATCTATTCTATAAATCTCTATTCGATAAACCTCTACTCTCTAAACATCAAATCTTTTAAATCTTTATTCGAAAGACCTCTATTTAATAAACCTCTTTTTAATAAATCTCTATTCGATAAAGCCTTATTCGATAAATCTCTATTCTATAAAATTGTTTTCCGTAAACCTCTTCTCCATAAACTACTATTCTATAAACCTGTATTCGATAAACCTCAATCCTATAAATCTCCACTATATATAAACCACTATTCGATAAACCTCTATTTAATAAATCACTATTCTATAAACCGCTATTCTATAAACCTGTAATCTATAAACCACTAAGCCTCTTTTCAATAAATTCCTATTCTGTAAACAATTTGATAAACCACTTTTCGATAAACTTCATTACTATATAACATTTATTCTAGAAACCGGTAACAACATTGAAATAATGTATATCGCTATCATGATGACGATCTCTAAAATTTCAATCTTTGTTCAGACAACTGAACTCATTATGTTTCTGATATTTTATCATAACCTTTCGGTCGGTCCATTCTACAACCTTCTTCTTCATAAGTTCATAAGGATGTAGAGGAAACACGAAGGTATAATTCATGAATAAAAATTTGCCGCTAGTTTCCTGCTGATCCATATCGTTCTGGCATCAGTTTCATATATATTATGACCATTTCGATTAAAATTCCTATTCTCTTGATTTCAAATGAAAACGTAAAAAAATTCTAACATATTTCAGTGAAATTCTTAATTTTCAAAATTATAATTAGATTTTAGATACACGGAAAACACGTTTGCTTAAACTGACGCACGGAAGATATGCTTTAAAAAAAGAAGACTTTTTTTTTCCTTAGGAAATATAAGCTTAAAGAGGGCTATAGAACGAATCAGCCGAAACGTTTTTTAATGGCAAAAGTACACAGGTGTAGGCTTTAAGAAAGCTTTATTCAACTGAGAATACAAGGTTCGCGTATAGTGTTCTTTTATAGTCCCAGTAAACAGAAATAGCTCTCTTAAAGAGGAGAGTGACAAAACAAGAGGAGACCACTCTTGATTATTCATAACAACGTCCTTTGTTGAAGGAGTTCAATATTTAGACTAACGCTTTGAATTTTAAAGACTATTCTCAGACTTATAGGCCATATCTTCAAAAGTGCATTCGGACTATTTTCATCTTCAAGAGGCTGTTTTTAAGCAAACACTAACCAGGGAACCTATGCACGGACACAGAAACGCGGAAATGTACACAACTATCCATCAACCCAGAAACTTACACAAAGGCTCACCCTTGTCGATATTCGATGTATTCTGCTTATAATACAAATAAAATCTTTATTAAAACGTCTAAAATTTTTAAGTGTATTATTCACCATAAATCACCAAGGGAAAGGATTATTGGATCAGATATAGTAAAATGCGTTTTATAACATATCACTTTTTGAGCTAAGAAAATATCCGAAGAAAATAATATTAATTAAAATACATACTGAATAAACATCTTCATAAGATTTTAAATTAAAGTTTATACTTTCCATAACACCTTATTGTATATACTGTATATACTCGCGTATCATGCGACTTTTGAAGACCTAATTCTGAAGCTAATTTTAAGGGGGTCGCATCATACACGAGACATAAAATTAGCGTACGTACTGTTGGACCTGGCTACACCGTTGACCAAACTATATACCCATTTACTGTAGTCAAATTAGCTTTAAAATTAGGCTTTCAAATGTCACATGATACGCTAGTATATACGGTAATCATAACTTGTATTTTTTTAATTAAACATATTCAATATTTTCTTTTGTTATACGGACTTTACTTTTTGTTACACAAATTTTTGCTCGTTTTTATTTTCCCAGGTTCAGTCGCCATATTTACATTTTAACATATTTAAAATCTGCGAATCTCGTTGATATAGCGGTGGATATATTTTTCATTTTTGTTTATTAACTGTTAGAATATTTTAAATTGGCCGCAGCGTTTTTTATAGCAGGGTTGCCATGGTAATTATTTTTATCCGCGCATTGAAATGGCTCACGTAAAATAGCGAAACGAAAACACTTAATTTAAAGGTTTGTCGACATCCAACTGGTTTTCACATATTCCACTTTTTACGTATTTTGTCGGATATTTCACATCAATCATTTATTATTAAGATTTATACACAAACCGTCCCACAATTCTGCTACAGCGGTACCGTTTCCAGAGAGAAAAGTTCGTAGATATCCATTTCAGGAATGAATAATCATAAGATTGTCTTGTCCGTGCATATGTATATATGTTGACGTCTGCATGTTCGATATATAAATATGTATGTTGGCGAACTGCTGCGTTTATCTATCAGAAGAATGAATATTTATTGTATATAAGAATATAATTACGGAACAGGGCCGAAAAAGGGGAGGGGTTGAGACTGGTCTTCACTAACTATCCTATACCTAGCTAATCCGATTCACGACCCATCTACTCATTACAATTTGTACATTCTCAACAAAAAACCCGTCCGTCGCCAACCAATCCTCCATACACCATAATACCACACCTTCTCAAAGGGTGGGGGGCTACAAAACGCGTCCCATACCATAAAAATTCAATGATCATAAATTATATATTAGGTTGGTGCAAAAATAATGACGTAATAATGTCGTTTTTTGACGTATTTTTTAACGTCAAAAAACGACATTCTTACGGTTTTTTGCACCAACCTAATATAAAAATCTAAAGATGAAAAATGAGTGGGAAGGGAGATGAATCCAATAACAAACTGAACATGAACACAAAGTAAATTAAACATGACTGATGTTAGTAGGGCCCGTCCAACCCTCAAAAAAGAGAGGCCACTGTATTCTGCCCATTTGGACACAATCAAGAGGCTCTCTCACTAAGGGAGTGGGAAAAGGAGAAAATGTATACGGACATGGGAAAGAAAAAGCTGACCCAGTCGAGATAAAAAGGGGCCAAAACAAACTGGGGAGGTTGGGAATCTCAACTTGGATCATCACCAAAAATGCAGAAGAACGCTAATCGACTGAATCTACCTTGTCATTTCATACCAGAAAAAAAAAAGATAGCGCATTTCTCAACATACAGTGTCCGACTTATTATTTTTTTTTTCAGCGTCAGAATGTCTGTGAAACAAACTGTTTTGTCTTTCGGATATTTTTCCCCAATTCACTTGACTGATAAACGAAGAAAAAAATGTTTTCTATTTTGGCCTTCTAAAGCGACATTAAATTTCTCTCCACTTATGAAAAAGATCTGAGAGGAAAGTAGCCGCAATGAGATTTCTTAATCGACGTTGGTAAGAGTTTAAGTTTTGTTCAGCAGTCTGCCCCACCCGACCAATCCCAACCGGTAAGGAAATATCCGTGTGACTTTTAATGGTTTTAAAGATAAAGAGGGTTGGAGGTCGTGCTGATTTAAACTTAAGGATCGTCATTTGGCAAATTCGAATTTTGCCTTTTTATTCTTTTGTGAGAAACGTATCAGTTAACAAGTCGTGAAGTAAGTTTGAAAGATTGATTCGAATTTACCTACACGTTTGGTTCTTTCTTTTCATGTGTCATGTCCTTTCAGGACGTAGGCGATCATGGCTCTCCACCTCCTTCTATCCCTTGCAGCTCTCAACAAGTTCCTTCCCTCTGCTTCCTCCCCCAGACCACGTTCTGTCATCCACTTGCTTAAACCCGTCAGGTATGTCACGTGTTGTTTTCCTTTGTCTCTCTTTCCCTCTATTTGACCCGTGAGTATCAGATTCTTCAGGCCCGCCTTCCTCATTATGTGTCCCAGAAACTTCAGCTGCCTCTTCCTGATATTAAGGATAAGCCTCCTCATTGTTAATTCCTTGATCAGTTCATTTGCGTACTTGTAGAATTCAAGATCAGTCAGTCAGTTATGTACTATGCGTGATACACGCTTAGGCGATCATGTATCCTTCGATATATGACTGAGGAGGCAGATTTTTTTCCTGCAGTAGGTTGCCACTTCTACGGTAGACCAATTGCCATCCAAGGCTATAGAACCCGATCTGGGGTTGGGGAGAAGAAGAGGATTCATACCTTTCCCAATGTAAATGAACGTAACGGATCTGACTGGAATACGAACTCGGTTCTCTGATTTCTCAATCCGAGTCGCTATCCATCGAATTCAAGACACCTAAGATTAAAATAGCTTCTGTTATATCACGTCATTATTGAATGTTTATTTGAAGAAATAAATTCACTTTTACACTATTGACATTGTTCGGACTGTTGCGCTCATCTTTATGCCATATTCACGACATTCGATCGTTGTAGGCTCTGGACTTCTTCAGGAGATTGGAATTTCGAACCGAAATCTACCTAGACTGTTCTAGTTCCACGCCTCATGACTCTTCCAGTATCAGTTATTTGTTTTTGTTCATCTCAGCTGTAGCCAGTTATTGAACTCACAACTCTTTGGGTCAAGTCACTGGATTCAACCAACACTTTTATCCACTGACCCAGAGGATAAAGGGTTTGGCTTGAAATTCCAATCACCTGAAGACGGCCGGAGCGTACGACAGTCGAAACGTCAGGAATATAGCATCAAAGAAGGGGACAAAAGTCCGAACAATGTAAATAGTATAAATAATTACAATAACTCATCTCAGAAATATAGAAGGAAAATAAATTCACTTGTAGGTATCTCTGATTCTACACGACCACAATTGTCTCCCAACAAATGAAGAGAAATGTGGGGGCAACAGGAGGTTATACAGAAGGATATTGAGAATTCCATAAATGGAGAGAGTAACAACGAGGAAGTCTGAAAGAAATAAAAACAAAATAAAAAAAATACTTATACACCCATTCAGAAAGAGACAGTTGAAATTTATTGAAGAAGAAGAAGAAGAAGAAGAAGAAGAAGAAATGATGATGATGATGATGATGATGATCTCATAAGTAAAATTATTGTTTATTCATCTCCGGATTTTGTCAATTAATATCAGCATGAGGGTATGTGTCTTTAGGCACTTTCTCCGAACGTAGATCTTCACGCGAGACTCTTATCTTTTCCCTTTTTCGGTTGCAGCGCTTATACATCATATTGTCAACTGTTTAAATGACGGGGCCAGCCATTGATAACCTATGAGGCGCGGATCTGCACATGGTAGCTGTGATGTCACCATCCATGTTAACCTTCTGAAACACGTGTCTCCCTTGATGCTCTGGTGTGACACTGTGTGTCAAGTCTAATTTTGATATCTCTTAGGGTGAGCCCAGTATATATTGGGGTCACCACAGATCAACTTCTCTTTCGACAAATGCTCCTTATTAACCTTAAATTAAATTCATACCATCTGGTATTACCTGGCCTCAATCATATGCTTTAAATCAAACTAGGAAAATATTTGGAGGCACGGCAGAGTAATGGATTATTCCAGTCGAGTTCATTACATTCACTGACATGCTAATAACCTTGAGCAAACCATCTCGTCTTCCCCACCCACCAGCTATGAGTAAATAGTAGGACAGACTGGGGTATATAGCCTTGGTTGACTACTGGTCTAGGAGAAGGAAAACTCTCAATTCAGAACTGTATGTAGCCCTGACGAAGCACGTATTATGCTGCTAAGGAAATGATCGTTCGCATTGACTCGATGATCCCGACTACGGTCGAAACCAGGAAAAATAGTATTCTTAAAAGTCCAAACTCTATAAATCCAAGAAAAAAACGCTAAAAAAAAAAACGTTTCTTGAATTCCTCGGCTCGTTCGTATTTTAAAATCAAAGACATTAAATCGATACTGTTCAATAGTATCTGAATCCATAAAGCATTTTTAACTCAACTTCAAGGATGAACAAAATATGCTTATTTCTCAAGTTATTTACATATTTAAACATGACGGAATGAATAAAATAGTGGTTGAAGAATCTCACGAAACAGGGAAAATCTGCCTCATCAGTCATGTATCGAAAAGATACATGATCGCCAAAGCGTGTATCACCGACTGTGACACAAATATAGTTTGTTTTTTTTGTAATTAGAGAGAGTTTTTTTTTTTCTAGTAGCCTAACAGAAAGAAATTTAACGAACCCAACTGGAAATCGAAATCGTCTATTCATTAAACCACCTGCACATCTCATTTCAAAGGAAAGGGATCGTCTTGTTTTTTTTGTTTTTTTTTCTCAGTCTTAAATATGTCGATATCTGAAACATACTACACTGTCTCATCGGATTCAAATTTCTGACTCAGCCGTCTTATTTTCTCATAATCATCTATTATGATTTTATATTGTTTTTTTTTTTTTTTAATTAACAGTTGGTAACTGAGTTCTTCTAACTTCCCAGCAATTTTACTGCTTTTGTTTTCGTGTTTTTTTTTTGTGTGTGTATATGTGTTTTTTTTTTATCGTTTCATCCCAGGCAAGGTGATAACGCCACTAAGACGCAAGGAGCTACTGGGAGTGAAAGAGAAGAAGACTTTTCAAGGAACCGGAAACCGAATTAAACAGGTAAGAAAGGATCTCTAGTCCTGTTCAAAAGGATCGCTGGTCCTGTTCGGGTAGAAGTCTTAATTTTTTCCTGCTTGGGTCTAAAAAATAGAAGAAAAAAAAAAGAGCTACTTTAAAGTAATTAAACTTCTTTAGTGCTTTTTAAATCATTCTATGTAAACAAAATCAATACTATATGTTCACTTTCGCCCAAAAGCCCCCTCCCACGTCCTAAACACAAATACAGTCTACATCTTGTGCCTTATCACATTCTTCATAAAAGTCTGGTAGAACATCCTCCAGATCTTGTTCGATCGGATTGACAATTTCAATACCGGTTTGATTTCTCACAGTATCGAGAGTGCGGAGTAACAATCTAATCAGATATGTTTTCTGGATGGATTTACATATTCCAGTTTGAAGAAAAATATACGGAAA
This sequence comes from Acanthosepion pharaonis, assembly GCA_903632075.3. Lineage (NCBI taxonomy): Eukaryota > Metazoa > Mollusca > Cephalopoda > Sepiida > Sepiidae > Acanthosepion > Acanthosepion pharaonis. Next base: position 4,404,736 of record CAHIKZ030004810.1, on the reverse strand, counting down.
AACAAACAAAAATCCTAATATGCAATTATGCTGTTTTAATGTTAATATAATATCAACGTCGGACGTTTCGGTCTAGTAGACCATCTTCTGGACATATTCATAAAACATAATTAACATTAGACTATATTCAATTCAACATGAAAAAGACGATGGACATAAGAGTAAGACTGGTATTTATTCGTACAAAAAGTACAAATTGTGGCACGAGGCCAATAAAGGGGAGGGGTAGAGGCTGGTCAACACTAACTCTTATACCTAGCTAATCAGATTCGCGACCCATTCGTACATTACATTTTACCCATTCACCAAAAGAACTCGTCCATCACCAAACAATCCTTCAACCACCATATAATACCACGTGCTCTCAAGGAGACCTACCAAAATCGCGCCCCATGCCATAAAAATTTTAATGATGATATATATATATACAATTCTAATAATGATAAAATGAGAGGGGAGGAAATGAACCCAATAATAAACTTAAAATAAACACAAATACAAACTAAACATAATTGATGTTAGTAGGGACCGTCCAACCCATAAAACAGAGAGACCGCTGTATTTCTGCCCAGGGGACAAAATCAAGAGACGCTCTCGCTAAGGGAGTGGGAAAAAGTATAAAATATTAGACTGAATGGGAAAATATAAAACTGACGCAGTCGAGATGAAAGGGGGGGTGTCAAAACAAACTGGGGAGGTTGGGAATCTCGACTTGGATCATAACCAAAGAACGGCCGGGATGCAGGCCAGGAACAACACTTACTCACATTAACTAGGTACACTGAAGCTTCTCTATCCTAACCAAGGGGAGGGTTCCAAAGGAAGCCACCCCGATGTGCAATAGGTTGACCTAGAAGAGAAAATCAAGGCTAGCCCCGTTCACACGAAGCAAGCTCGCTTCTTTTACCCACCTTTCGCTAAAGACTGTCGAATGCAATCGTTTTCTATCCGATCTAATCATCTTGAGCTGATGCTCAAAGAATCGAATTAGATCCGAATGAGAAAGACGATTGCCTCGCAAGACGATTGCCTCGCAAGACTTCCTCCTTTCGCGTCGTCCAAATCACCATTCGAGCCGTGGCCATCAGCGTCAGAAACACCATCCGTTTCATCCCGGAATACGAGGGCGACACATTGTCACACGCGTATGCGCGATCAATGGACACAAGCTGTTCGGGAGCGAGACGAGCCGTCAGCTCGCCGACATGGTCCCATAAGGGGCGTACCTGGGGGCAATGGTAGAAGGCGTGCGAAGCCGTTTTTTCTAAGCCAAGGCCACACCGTTCACGTTCTGGCAAAATCCATGTGAATATGAAAGCCTTGTCGTTGAGAGGCAGCCGATTCGAGCCAATCGCCAGCTAAGCGAAAACTCAGGGTTACTGAGATAATCCGCCGCTGGCGCCCAAGACCAGTAGGAGCGATACTCTTCCTCCGACAAGCCGAGCATATCTCGTAGGGGATCCTTCGCGGGCCTCTCCACTAATTCACGATAGAAGACCTTCCTAGGCCGAGAAAGGTCACTGGACCGGGGAACGGCCCTCAAGGCCCACCTACACTCGCGAAGGAAAACCGATTGATCCCGGGGTTTACGACCGCGCTCAACCCGCGAGATGAGGGGACTGTTGGTAAGGCCAGAGAACGCGCCCCTAACAATCCCCTCCAGAATCGGATCTCCTCCAGTCAATGCGCGGCGTAGGAAAGCCAACCTAGAGGCACGGATGTGACTCGGCAGGTGCGGCATTCCCAGTCCCCCATGACACAGACGTTTAGTGCAGACTCGTCTGTCGACCTGATTCCCGCGTCCCCTCCATAAAATGGAGGATAACGATCGCTCGAGCGCCTTCTTGTGGGTCTTACAGAGAGGAAGTACGGACAATCGATAAAGAATCAGAGGGAAAATGTATGTAGCACACACCTCCGTCCTGCCCTTCACGGACAACCTCCGTCGATTCCAAGTCTGACCGGCGGAATCGACCTTTGCTCGAACTTCAGACTAATTCTTCTCCAGCTGGAGGTCAGGCCCAAACCACACTCCAAGAATGCGGACAGGACCGTCTGTCCAACCGAAGCGGCCCGGAAGAGTGGCCCCCTTCCAGGCACCTAACCGCAAGTCGGACGATTTGTCGCGGTTTATTTTGGCCCCTGTCACCTTCTCGTACTGATCAAGCGCCTTCTGTGCCGCCTCAATGTCGTTGCAGGACGACACGAAAGCAGATACGTCATCGGCGTACGCGGAAACCCTGACTCGAGACCCTCCAGGAACGGCAATTCCACGTAGGGCCGGACTGCCGGTCTCGTCCTTCAGCCGGCGAAGAGGCTCCAACGCCAAAACATAAAGGAGAGGCGACAGCAGACCACCCTGACGAACCGACCTAGACAGCACGAACGCGTCCAACAACCTTCCGTTCACCTGTACCACCGCACTGGGGGAGCGATACAGGAGGCTAATCCAGCGGCAGAAGTTGGGTGCGAATCCAGCGGCAACAAGGTAGCGATGGTCGACCCTATCAAATGCCTTGGACTGATCCAAATTGATCAGCGCGGCTTCTTCGTCGTCTTTTACATCCTCTATGATCGTGCGGATCAAATGCAGGTTGCTCTGAATTGTTCGACCCCTCACAGAACAAGTCCGCTCAGGTCCCAACAGAGACTCGGCAACTGACTGCAAACGCTCCTGCAGGATCTTGGCCATAATCTTTAACTCTGTGTTTAGCAGAGTTATGGGCCTGTAATCATCTAGCTTCCCCCCACCACCTTTTCCCTTTTTCAACAGAGTGATCACAACCCTGGAGAACCGGTCGGGGAGGGATCCCTGCCGGAACCAGTTGTTGAACACTGCAGTCAAAATTGGAACAAAGATGTGCGACAGCCTCAAGTACACTTCATAGGGCAGACCATCCAGACCGGGCGACTTGCCTCTGCCGACCTTCTTCAAAACCGCGTAGCCCTCGCCCTCGCCAATCTCTCCCTCGCAGCTAGCCGCTTCAGTCGGCGAAAGCCGAGGAAAGTCAGCCAAATAGCTATGAAACTCCTCCTCACAAAGACCAGGCTCCTTGGTAAACCGGTTCTCGAAATGGCGCCGAAATGCTCCGCACATGTCGTCAGTGGCCCGAAGAGTACACCACTCCGGGGATTTGACTTCACGAATTTAACGATCGCCACCTCGACGGACCTCTTCCCTGCGCAGATCTGCGCCCAAGTTCACGGCTTTGGAAGACATCTTGCTTAACTTATGTCTAATTACCTGACCCATGTACCGCTCGCTATTAATCCAAACAGATAACTGAATTTTTTAAGATCAGCGTTCCGTTTCAATATGATCCCGTCGGCGTCACGTGGGCGATGTTGTGAAAACGTATTCGAAGATGATTTCAAAATATTAGATAAGCTCGATGGAACGATTTTCTCATATAAACAGTTCATATTGACGTTCCATCATTGTACGATTCAAGGTGTAATTTGAATCCCGTTTCCTGAAAGTTATTTTTCTATGCAAGAGGTTGCCTTTTAGCTTTGTATTTTTTGTGATGTCAACGAACACTCGTTGCCACTTTTGTAATATCAACGAATACTCGTTGTCACTTTTGTAATGCTCGTTGTAGTAGAGACTTTGTAATCACAGATACAACTATAGTAACGCCGTAGAACAATGCTGTAGTCAGACGCCTTCCAATAAAACACGCACTAATAATACTTGCTCGATAATACTCGTTAGAATAGTAACCCGTGTAGTGATCCAAATAGAGAAATAGTATAGTGAACAAAGTAGAGAAATAGTATAGGCTAGAAATGGAGATCCGTATAGTAACAGAGGATAGGCTAGAAATAGCGCTCCGAATAGTAATGGAGGATAGGCTAGAAATAGCGCTCCGAATAGTAATAGAGGATAGGCTAGAAATAGCGATCCGTATAGTAATAGAGGATAGGCTAGAAATAGCGATCAATCTAGACATCACGCGACTTCTTCTTTATCCATTGCCTCTATGGTCACATGATACACTTAATTCAATAATGGGATCGCCTGTGTTTGCTCACTGGCGATTTATGTTCAAACTCAAGTGTAGGCAATGACATTTTATTCCTATATAACAGTATTTTTGTCTTTTTTAATATTTTAATGAAACCACAGGATTAAAGAAAAATTCAAGTCTTCAAGGGCACATCTTATATCAGATTTGGAATATTCGATCTGAGGTATTAATATTTAACTGAATTCACAAATAGAAAATTTTCCTATTATAATTGTGCTTGCTTCTCCCTTCATTAGTTTACACGGCTGTTACGCCTTACCAATACCTCATAAATAACTGACTATTCCGTTTTGATCACCTGGAAAAAGGGGGGGAAACTACTTTGCTTCAGTGGCAAAATGAAATAAATAAAGAAAGAAGGTATGATAGAAGTGTTTAATGTATCTTGTCAATATCTCGTAAATAATGGACTATTCCGTTTTGATTGCGTGAAAAAACAAAACACATGTCAGAGGCTTGATTTCAGTGAGAAAATGAATGAAAGAGAGAAGGGAAAATGGAGATATCCAAAGGCTATTTCAGTGAAATGGAGAAAGTTGTCAATTTCAGATCTTTTTATTGTGATGTAAGCTTGAATGTGCGGGTGGTGTAATGGATAATGGCTCGGAATTGTTAATCGGAGATGTGAGTTCTAATTCCAGTTGGGTTCGTTATATTCACTTACGCTCAGATACCCTTGGGAAATGTACGAATCCACCACTTCTCCTGCCCAGCTAGGAATTAATCAATAAGACTTGTATTCCTAAATCATTATCATCTCTAAAAAATAAAGAGTCGATTAATACAGTACCCCCGGTTCCCGTACGATCACTGAAGTTAAGCAACATCGATCCTGGTTAGTTCCTAGATGGGTGATCTTTTGGGAATACCAGGTGCCGTAAGCTTGGATGTGCAAATGATGCAATGGATAATGGCTCGGAATTGTTAATCGGAGAATCGAGTTCCAATTCCAGTTGCGTTCGATATATTCACTTACGTACAGATACCCTTTGGAAAGGTAATTATTAAAAGTTGTATCATTAAATCATTATTAGCTCTCCAAAAATACTTCTTATGATATAAATTATTTTCTGGCTTTAAATAACATGCAAAAAGGGTTGTTAAGCCGAAAAAAACGAATCAATCAATCAATATTAAAAATTAGGCGATATTTGGCTGTAAACTTTTAGCTGCGTTTAATATTGTGTTAAGCTAAGTTTAATCTGTGGCTGAACTGTTAGACTTTTAAATCATTAATAGTGAATTCAGTCCTCGTGAGACGTCCTGTAATTATGAGAACACTAAGCTACGCTAAATAAATCTCAACATTATACGAAGACAAACCCTTTGAATATATATATATATATATATATATATATATATATATATATATATAAGACATTTTTTATGTTTAACGTTGTTATTTATAGATACAAGTATTTAAGCAAATGATCTGTTTATGATAAACAGTATTAAATAACATTTACCGGCCTGAATGTCCGAGAAATTTTCATAGAAAATATTCGTTCTTTGACAGGATTCGAACCTGCATGCTATACGGAACCGTCATTTACGCTGACGTGCCTTACCTCTGGGCCACAAAGAACCTTTCGGTAGACAAGGTCGAATTTACTGCTTATAAGAGAGCATTTGCTTAAATACTTGTATCTATAAATAACAACGTTAAACATAAAAAATGTCTTTAATAAATAAATTGTCGGACCTTGTCCATTTCTTAATATATATATATATATATATATATATATATATATATGTATAAGCAAATATATGGATATAGATCCGACAGTATGAAGAAAAATATACGGAAAAAACAAACAAAAATCCTAATATGCAATTATGCTGTTTTAATGTTAATATAATGTCAACGTCGGACGTTTCGGTCTAGTAGACCATCTTCAGGACATATTCATAAAACATAATTAACAGACTATATTCAACTCAACATAAAAAGACGATGTTTTGATCAGTCTTACTCTTATGTCCATCGTATGTATATATTGTCACCCACAGTCAGACTGTTTCGCTGATTGCCTCAAACCGGGCTCAAAACTCGATTGATTTGGTATCAGTCGGGGTCTCTACCCCAAAGCCATTCGCGCACGAAGGTAAATTTAGACATTTATTTTTAGATAAACACGCTAGTGACTGAAAGAACATGATTCGTCTTAACGAAGTCTTGAATCAGCACCAGTATATATATATATATATATATATATATATATATATACTCTCTCTCTCTCCCTCTCTCTCTATATATATATATAAGAAAAATTTTGTCAATTGGCTGATAAATGTTACCTTCAGAATCCCGACTCCCAAGTTTAGTAGGCGGACTTTTCCGTTCACTCTTCAGGGGATATCAGCAATTTCCTATATTGGTTTACTAGTTTCTGCCTTGTCAATTCCAGGAAACATAATGTCGAATCCTTATAATATGACATTGAAACTGAAACCTAGATATAATTTGACTCCTTGGTCTCAATCCGAGACAATGCAATTGAACTGACTTGTACCATTTGTATATAATCATTACTGCTATATTCAAAATAAATAAATTTAAAAAAAAATTCGTTTTTATTTTTTACCCGGAACATTGGCTATTTAAATAGACTGTTTTAGGCTACCATTTTCTTACCCATTACACCACCCGCACATCCAACAAAAACTGTCTGCGGATGACAACATATATATATATATATATATATATATATATATATCTCATCTTTGTATGTACGGGAAATATATATATATACGCCATGTTTCTGGACAATTACTTTTGCGAATACATCCAATAAAAGTTAACATGCAATAATGTTAAGAAACAGGCTAAACGATAAAATGTGATAATAGGGTTGAGTTTAAATACCCCTGCCAAAAGAAAAGAAAAAGTACAAATAAAATAAAAACGGCAAATAATTAAACTATACAATACTTGAGGATAAGGGTAAGATTTAGGAAGATTAAGATTACCTCCTCGGTAATCCATCGAAACTGCAATCCACCGAAATAAGAAAAGAAGCCAGTCCCCACCGCGGGACATTTAAAAGATAGTTCGCGCACCGGATTGGTTGTTACAAACATCCAATCGGATGTGCGGAATATGTGGTCTTTCTTCCTCTTATTCTTTAAAAAGGCCAGAGTAACTGTTAGCGTTTAGTTGGAAGGGGGGAATCAGGGGTTGATCTCCCCTGATTGGGTCGATCTCCCCTGATTGGGTCGATTTGGTGATGGGGAGTATGATGTTGAAAGACCCGAAACTCCCTGATGAACTAAATCAAAACATCACTGACGACCCCCTTGGGCGCCTACTTAAAAGCGTATTTGCGAATTATATATATATATATATAGTGCAATATTTATTTTCTAGGGGGTTGTCTTTTTAAAGTCTATAGGACTCACTACAGAAAATAAGTACAATCGATAAAGCCAAAAAATAAAATAAATTTTTAAAAAGTCAATTTAAAATCAAAACAGAAAAAAAGCAATGTTTACAGAAGCATACAGTTCTTCAAATGGAAAAGTTCAGTGTATGAGGGAATCAGATAAAAGTTTCTAAAAACTTAATATCTGTTTTAGCCCATTTTTTTTACCTATTTAGCCTCCACCTAATTTCTATATTGTGGCTTGTCATATTTGAATGTCATTCGCTGTAACCTTTCGTATCATTTACAGGTAACTATGCACCTAAGAGCACAAGTTCATTACCAGAATGTGGGCTTCCATGATAAAAAAATGAAACTCCCTGTAATAAAAAAAATAATCATAAAATGGGCGAGAAAAGCAAAATATTTCATAATGGCATTCAATAAACAAAAATGAAATATTATCGTTAATTTGTGTCTAATCCTCCGTCTTTATGTTGTTTAATTACACCGAGTCTTAAGTTGTCCGACATTTTCGTTAAGAAGCACTTTCATTATTTTTAATTTTGTCCCCTTTTTATACTGACTGGATCAGCCTTTTGATATTTCTCCACATCGTAATTTATTTTCTCTCCCCAGCCTTTAGCGAACGAGCTTCTTGATTCTGTTTTTTTTTTTTTTTCTGTGGGCTGGACGGGTCTTACTAAGACAGTTTTTGTTTGAACGTTTTGGTTTATTTTTAGTTTGGTTATTGGATTCATCCCCACCCACCTCATTTCATGAATTAATATTTTTTATATATTTTTGTAAGGAAAAAAAAAGCATTTAGACACACTGAAAATTTTTTGTCATGGGTGTTTTAGCATAACCACTCTGAGTATGCGGTATTGTGGTATGTGTTTGATTGAATAGTGATAGATGAGTTCATATGGTGTTTGAGTAATTGCAATAAATGAATGGGTCGTGAATTTCATTAGCTATGTTTAGGATAGGAGGCACGGTGCAGTAATGTATAGCGGCTCGGATTGGGGAATGGGAGAGCAGAGTTCAAATTCCATTCAAATCCATTACATGTTAATACCCTTGGAAAAGGTATGAATCCTCTTCTTCTCCCTCCCGCTAGCTATGGGTAAATCGCAGGACAGACCGGCTTTTACAGCCTTGGATGGCAACTGGTCTACCGCAGAAAGAAATGGCAACCTACTGCAGGAAAAAATCTACCCCGTCAGTTATGTATCGAAAGATACATGATCACCTAAGCGTGTATCACGCATGGCACTTAACTGACTGACACTTGAGAAAGGTATGAGTCCTCTTCTTCTAAAGCTACTGGAAAATAACACGACAGACCGGGTTCTATAATCTTGGATGGCAACTAGTCTACCGCAGAAAGAAATGGCAACCTACTGCGGGAAAATAATCTGCCTTGTCAGTCATGTATCATAAGATACATGATCACCTAAGCGTGTATCACGCATGTCACATAACTGACTGACTGAAGTTTAGGATTGTTAGTAAAGACCACTTCCTCGTCGGCCTTGTGCCAAAAAATAATGTAATTCATTAAACATTTTAATTATTAATAATTCTTGACTAGTATTGATTCCATTTTATTTCTGTTGCTTTTTATTGCATTCTGCAGGTATGTAGGGGACACCTGAAATTTAAAATAAAATATGTAAAATCCCCCCGGAGGATTCGAAAATCGCATTTAAGTAAAGATGACGAACAACAAGCTTTTTAGGTTTTTGAATCAATGCTAAATAAACTATAACCCTATTTGAGCCTCTGCAATCAATTACAATTCCTGACTTAATATTTAAAATCAACGCTGCTTTCTGACGATAATAGAATGACTGTCTGGGAGACATGAAAAAAACAAAAGCAATGCGTAATATTAGTCAAAATTAATATTGCTTTATCCCAAGAATTCAATTGAATTCTACTAAAAATAAAACGAATTTTTGGAAACTAGCAAGAAACAATATTTCGATAAAAAAAAAAACTAATAAAAAATTAAAAAGATAAAAAATTGTGGTGATATACGGTTTTTCTAATTAAAGAAACTGGTAGTGAATGAACGAACCTTTAATTGGCAGTGCCGTTCAAAGCAGCTCTATCTATTGCCGATCAGTTACAGGTTTCAACCTGTGGGCTGGGAGCAGTGATTTATATTTTTCTAATTAAGCAGACAAAAGCGGGGGAATTCAAGTTCCATAAATGAGGAACAGTTCGGCCAGCTAGCATCAGCCACCCCAGGTCAGCGCTACAAAGAGAGAAGCCTATTTTACACATTTGTGTAGTGATATATAAATGACTGTCAAATTAGCATAGCTAAGGTAGAGACTATATAAATGCCCAAGCAGTAAGGATAGAGCAGCTCTCGGTATACAAGATAAACGACAACCGCTGAACTGATAAAATCGTAACGAAAGTACACTTCAAAGAGGGAAGCCTATATGACACACTTTTGTTTTAGTGATATATAAGTGACTGTCAAATTGGCATAGCTAAGGCAGAGACTATATATAAATGCCCAAGCAGTAAGGATAGAACAGTTCTCGGTATACAAGATAAACGACAACCGCTGAACTGATAAAATCGTAACGAAAGTACACTTCAAAGAGGGAAGCCTATATGACACACTTTGTTTTAGTGATATATAAGTGACTGTCAAATTGGCATAGCTAAGGCAGAGACTATATAAATGCCCAAGCAGTAAGGATAGAACAGCTCTCGGTATACAAGATAAACGACAACCGCTGAACTGATAAAATCGTAACGAAAGTACACTTCAAAGAGGGAAGCCTATATGACACACTTTGTTTTAGTGATATATAAGTGACTGTCAAATTGGCATAGCTAAGGTAGAGACTATATAAATGCCCAAGCAGTAAGGATAGAACAGTTCTCGGTATACAAGATAAACGACAACCGCTGAACTGATAAAATCGTAACGAAAGTACACTTCAAAGAGGGAAGCCTATATGACACACTTTGTTTTAGTGATATATAAGTGACTGTCAAATTGGCATAGCTAAGGTAGAGACTATATAAATGCCCAAGCAGTAAGGATAGAACAGTTCTCGGTATACAAGATAAACGACAACCGCTGAACTGATAAAATCGTAACGAAAGTACACTTCAAAGAGGGAAGCCTATATGACACACTTTTGTTTTAGTGATATATAAGTGACTGTCAAATTGGCATAGCTAAGGCAGAGACTATATAAATGCACAAGCAGTAAGGATAGAACAGCTCTCGGTATACAAGATAAACGACAACCGCTGAACTGATAAAATCGTAACGAAAGTACACTTCAAAGAGGGAAGCCTATATGACACACTTTGTTTTAGTGATATATAAGTGACTGTCAAATTGGCATAGCTAAGGTAGAGACTATATAAATGCCCAAGCAGTAAGGATAGAACAGCTCTCGGTATACAAGATAAACGACAACCGCTGAACTGATAAAATCGTAACGAAAGTACACTTCAAAGAGGGAAGCCTATATGACACACTTTGTTTTAGTGATATATAAGTGACTGTCAAATTGGCATAGCTAAGGCAGAGACTATATAAATGCACAAGCAGTAGGGATAGAACAGTTCTCGGTATACAAGATAAACGACAACCGCTAAAATCGTAACGAAAGTACACTTCATAACACAATGTTTTCCTAATTTTCTAAGCTTAGTAGCAGAATTCTTGTTTCGATGATTAAACCAGAATAATGTTTTTCTTCGACCGTAATTTTTTTGCCAGCGAGATTACTTTTCGATCAAGCCACTTTTCCTGTATTTAGTCACAACGATTACCCAAGAATCGGTACCTAAACACCAACCAATTGCTGGTTCAAGGTGCACCGTTGAAAAGAGAAAAAGACGAAGACAAATTTAAAACAAAAGGCGTTAACGTTTTTTTTTTCTCCTCTATGCATTGTCCTCTTCCTTATTTAAACTCCTCCACCGCCTGTGGCCAGTATCAGATGCGCCTTAACTTTGCTACCTCTGTACCAGCAACTCTTAGTTAACTGCCTAAAAGGTTGATATTTATGCAAGCATTTGCAAAATGATTGATTTGCTAAGACACGGAGGCTGACACGTAGACGGAGAAAAATTGCTGAGAAGGCTATTTTTTTCTGTTTAAGTAACGAAATGCTGACATTTAAGAGCAGTGTTGACTACTATTTTTATCGACTTGAGTCTCTTTAATAAGCTTCGTCCTAATACGCGTCATCATTTTTAGCTAATCCCGAATTCGTCAGATAATAGGGAAAGTCATACATTTTCCTTCGAATACATCCTTTGTTTAGGAAAGTAAATTTAGAATAGCAATTTTCTGAGATAATTGAATTAGAATACAAGACGTTGGAAATAGAAACAAAAAGAAAGAGAGCTAGAATATATGCAAAGAATCGTTCTTGTCAGTGAAAATCTGCAAGATGATAGGACATCATCGCTGACCCAAAATGCAATGAAAGCAAAAAAGCAAAACTATGAAATAAAACAAACGTAGCAACCTGATATAAGTCAATCGCTGACAACCCATCTTGCTTTTTAAAACAACAAGATTACATGACAAGTTGGAAGAGCTGCAAATAAAAAAAAGAAATGCTGCATTGATATGCTATGGAAAAGAATCCATTTACGAGAATATTACTTACCATTCAAGCACAGGTTTCCCTTTTGTCCTCTGCTAATTCAAAGCATTATAGAATCATTCTGTTGATATCAAGTAAAATACTAATTGAGCCGTCGTTTTCAATGTGGATAATTCTACATATATATATATATATATATATATATATATATATATATAGTGTCCTTACATTATGGACAC
>CAHIKZ030004810.1:4375000-4390000 GCA_903632075.3 Acanthosepion pharaonis | reverse complement strand
CTTTAGCTCTAAGTTGAAATGAGGATCCCTCTTCCCATTGTTAATCCTTGATCCAGTTTTTCTCTCTACTGTTTCTTTTTTTTTAGATTTATTCACCGTTCTCTTGATGGTTCTTGAGTGGACTTTGAAGATGGAAATGTAAAGTACCATTACTGAAGGCCTGCTCATTGAGAAGACAGTGGGGCTGACAAAAAAAAAAAAAAACGATTTTAACTTTTTCTCTTTCAAGCTAAAATAACTCGAAGGGTTTTTCACTGATTCTTATGGCAAATGGTGTCAAGATGGCTAAATGTCTTATCTGAAAGCCTGGAAAAAAGAAACTCAATCAGTTTATTGCTTTTTTATATATTCAACATTTTGTGGGATGGACAATTATGTTGCTACATGATTTGGACAATTTTGCTGTTACACTCCCGATATATATGTATATGTATGCGTTATTTTATATCATATTATTTTACTTTTGTGATAAGTGATAATTAGTTTTGAAACAATACAGTCTGATTACAAACATTCATTTTCTTTTATGTAACGTGTGGCTTCATGATTTGGCTGATCATGGCCCTCCATAACTTCCTATCTTTTGTACTTCTTAGCAATGTTTGTCTTTTTGCTAACCCTGACTCCTGATTCCACCATCCATTTTATTGATGCTCATTAGGAGGGCTGTTTATTGTTTCCCGTTGCCCCTCCTGCCACCAATATATTCTGTGAGTGTCAAATTCTCCAAGCCCCCTTTCTGCATTATGTGCTGTAGAAATTCAAACTGTCTCTTTCTAAGTACAATGGAAACTCGGTTCACGAATTTAATTCGTTCCTGAAGGCTGTTCGTAACCCGAAATGTTCGTAAACCGAAACTATTTTTCCAATAGGAATCGATGTAGAGAAAAAAGTCACATTACAATATGAGTCTTTTATATTTATACAACATATAAATTATTCCGTTCATAGTTTGGCAATGTCGTTCGAAAACGAAATTTTGTTCGATAACCGAAATCTCGAATTTTCTGTTCGAAAACCGATTTGTTCGAGTAGAACTAGGTTGTACTGTTAATATCCTTTTTGTTTCCGTTTTTCTTAACAACTTGCTCATTGCTTACATGTACCGACCATGGTATTCTCAGCATCCTACTGTAGAACTTCATCTTTTGCTTAAAATCTCTTCGTCATCTGCGAGGAAATTGTCCAGCATTCTCTGCACAATAGAAGGACTGATATTATACAGACTACCCAGAACTCTCTTCATTGTTTCTAACGAATTTTCTGTTTTCTACTATTTTGTTTAGCTTTTGGAAAGCAAATTTCGCTAGTCAAGTGCAACTTCAGTTTCGGTGTATAATCTCAAAATGTACAAAAATTTCTCAAATTGCAACAGTCTTCCTCTTGCTAATGACTGCAAATTTTATCGCCTTATAATTGATGCTTTTTGTTCTTTCTTCCTACATTACCAACTTGTCTAGTTCAAAAATAAAATAGACTTTTCTGAAACTTTATCGAAGGATTTAAAGTTTAATTATTCTGAATCAAATTACTTACTTTTAGTTTAAAATATCGCTTGTTAATATTCTCTATTGACAACTTGATGTTTCTAAATTTAAATAAATGAAAACTTTGATATATATATATATATATATATATATATATATATATATATATATATATATATATATATATATATATCTTCAACGGCATTCACCCGAGGTGGGTTGGCCAATAAAATATTGGAGTTTCATGGAATTTGGAATTCACAAGCGCTTTTAACCCGCATGTATAGCACATGAGATTTGATTATAGTGGTGAAGGTTTCGTGAAGGGCCGATTACAGAGATCCGATGCACTACGTGCCGCAAGGTAAACGACCCTCCGCAGGTTTTAAATTCAGAGTTTTCCTTCTCCTAGACCAGTTGCCATCCAAGGCTATAAACCCAGTCTGTCCTGCTATTTACCCATAGCTGGAGGGAGAATTCACCTCTTTGTCCAAGGGTATTAGCACGTAAAAATGGATTCTTGTTGAATTCGAACTCGGCTGTCCGATTCCTCAATCCAAGACACACAAGGGCTGTTTCATTGAGACCGATCAAGTCAGTAATAAATAGACAAAGGTGTTACTCGAGTGGAAGGAACAGCAACATGGGGCGTAGATGGAAGAAAGAGAGGTTTATTGTAAAAAGAGAATACACTACTGAAAGACAATAGGAAATCCTAAAATTAGATTCCTAAAATTTCCTTGAAGATGAAACGAGACTAAACACCTTTTCAACTTAATTTTAATAATTATTTGGATGATTTCTCTCGTTTTTGAAACATGAGAACTCTGCGAGCAACGTTTTTAAACGAAAAATTATAATATATATATATATATATATATATATATATATATATATATGTGACCCAAATAGGACGATATGTCCGTCCAGTTTCAATTCTGCTGAAGAGTCTGGGCTCGTGCCGCCAATGTTAGTTTAAATCTTTTTCGTCACTGTATATCCTTGATTGATCCAGCTAATGTTCGTGAGGAGCGGTTAGGGTCATAAGCCGTGGCTTTGGGGAACCGTTTCGAGGTTATCCGTATACTTGGATGAGTATCGCTGCGGAACTGAGTGAATAGCCGCGCTATATCGAGTCTAGTTTGTATCTTCGCCGTTACCGAGTCCCTTGGTACAGTTGGTATGACGTTTGCGTTGTTTCAAAGTGGTCATTTTCGATTCTCGGTAGTGGACACACTACTGTTGAGTTCAAAATTTCTTCTACATGAATTATATATATAATAATTATATATATATATATATATATATATATATAATAATGATTAAAGAATGTCAAACGCTCAAAATCCTTTGTTTATTTCAGTAGATTTCAATCTGATAAGACACAGAGGTTTTGAAACAAAATTTTTTTTGTAGTGATTTTATAACATATTTCTTATAATTTTTAAATAAATAATTATATATATATATGTATGCAAATTTCATTGAATACGAGACAAGGTTCTTTTAATTTTTTGGTATTTCTGATGCGATCTACTAATTATTTTTCTTTTCAGATGATAAATTATATAAAAACTGTCCGAATGTTCTTTTTATCCGAGCGCTTTCGGCTATACATTTACACGTTGAACTCAGAACTTTTTTGACAAACCAACGCATACACTGGATCAGTTGAAGTAATTCAAATAGTGATTTACGACAATGAGGATGAGGACAACAGCAACGTTTTGTGTTTGTCTGTGTGTATCATCTAAAGGCCAAGTATTCAATTTTGTTTTTCTTAACTTTTTATATAGTCTTTTTTTTACAGAGCGACAAATATCAGCGGCATGCTGAGCCATTTCAAAGAATGACTAATGTCTTAGATTTGCATTGTGATCGTCATAGGTCGATGACTGTTGTGTTGCTTTTTTCACGCTTCACAACACAACCAGCTGACATTTGAAAAACGGGATACTTTGAAAGGCCAACATAAACACCCTGACACATGAAGATGCACAACTCGAAAAGCGCTCGAGGAATGTAAATCTATAGACCCGGTACTATCAATTCCCAAAGTATCTTTTGATAATAGCTAATGATGACCGAAATATCAGAGATGAAGCATCCAGTCCACGAGACGACAGTCTGTTCCTGAAGATGTCACTAGCGTGAAACAGACTTCTAGCTGACATGTTCATTTTATATTTATATATATATATGAGTCTTTTATATTTTATATATATATCTCGTATAAATATATATATATAAAAGGCCAAACACTAATAGTATATGTCTTTTTTACTTGGACAATCACATCCAAATCATCCTTTTAAAAAAATGAAAATATAACTATAAAAAAACAAAATTTTAGTGAGGATATATGTGGGAGTGGGAAACAAGTGTTAGAGGGAAATGCATCAAATCTACCTGTATTCTATCCTCTTGAAAAATTTATATATATATATATATATATATATCATAAAATAAAAGACGTTATACCTATTCGTATGCTTTGATAATTACAGAGTAAAAAATGAAGACACTCTGGAAAAAACGACAAAAAATTTATTCAGACATCACGTTGGGGACTAATTTATATTCGACAACTACTGCTTGAGCAACGTTCGAAAAGTGGACTAGTAAAATTTCTCGTCTAAAAGTCATATATATATATATATATATATAGCTAATGAAGACCGAAAGCGACAAAAAGACATTGGGTAATTTATATTCGACAACTCCAGGAAATTAGAAAAATGTCATATATATATATATATATATATATATATATGTGTGTGTGTGTGTGTGTGTACAGGGTGTAACAGCAAAATTGTCCAAATTGTGTTGCAGCATAATTGTCCATGTTTAATATCTAAAAAAGCACTAAACTAATTTTTTCAGATAAGACGGTTAGCCATCTTGACACCATTTGTTGTAAGAATCACTGAAAAACCCTTCGAGTTATTCAGCTAGAAAGAGAACAGATTAAAATAGTTTCGTGTCAGCCCCACTGTCTTCCCAAACGAGCAATGGTGAGCGGAAAAAGAGCATCCAGTCTTTCAGTAATGGTGTGAACATTCATACTCTGGATTCCATCTTCAAAGTCCATTCAAGAACCATCAAGAGAATGGTGAATAAGATCATCTTGAATAAGGTGAAAAATGAACCTGGAATAATATATATATATATATATATATATATATTTGAACATTGTTTCAATCCTTCATGAGCTTCTGATCCTTACCTATGATTAATTAATAATGAACATGTCATTTTCGTCTATGATCGATTTCATCGCGATTCTTCTGTTAAGAGTGGAATGTAATTATACATGCTTATTGATCAAAGTAGAATCCAATAGAGTTATAAAAACCTCAGAAAATTCTAGTAAAATATCTTTAATCATTTCTAGGACACCACAGCTCAAAGTTTAATCTAACAATTCAACAATTTTGCTGTTACACGATTTGGACAATTTTGCTGTTACTCCCGGTATATATGGGATAACAATATATAAAGTTTTATATATCAAGAATAATTTGAGCGGAAATATGTATGAAAAAGTGGAAAAGGATTTAACGTAATACGTTTCGTCCTTTAGGACTTCATCGGACGAAGTTTATACTTACCTTGATGAAACAATACATACGCAAAAAATGATCTTATTTGTGCGCATCTGTAGTTACAACAACGTAAACACAAACTAAAGGAGTGGTCTGTTTGTTTATTTAGCGGCATATCAACAACTTATGGGTCATTTAATGCTGAAATTTAAATTTCTTGGGAGCATTGATAAATTCTTTTACAAAACTGTATTGCTGGCAATATTTTATTTTTATCAAAATACATTGCTAGCAATATTTTATTTTTATTTTTGCAAAGATATATTGCTGCTTTTTGTTTACTATGTATTGTGGGGCCCGCCCCTTGTACACAAGATGGACTCGTCCAAAGTATACTTATACTACGGAGAGATAGCGTGAGAAGAACGCCGAGACAGGGTATTCACCCAGAGTTATACGAGAGTCCAGAAAGAGAGATAATTACGGCTTCACTTACAGAGACATGTACATATACTTTTCTACTAAGCTGCATTCCTGGACTACTAATCTTCATTTTGTATTCTTACGTTTAATACACATATTTTTCTATTTCAATTACTGGAGTTGTTTATTTATTTGTGCAGGATTCCATCCCCGGAATCCACAACACTATGAAAATTTATTGCTGGTATTTTTATTATAAAAGTGTATTTTTATACTTTCATAATGTTTTGACCCAAGTTTTTTTTTTTGGCGGGGGGTACCTATTTGCCCATAGTTCGGACCCTAACAGATGGTACCACCCCAGGTCAGGGGGAACCTGGGAACAGCAAAAATTAAGAGATGGTCGAACACTCCTCAAAACCTCCAATCACCCAATCAGAGGCTTTGCTGCCGGATGTAGTTTATCATCCTACCCTGGACGCATAAACTGAAAGACGAAACGGGTCACATGAAAACTTTTTTCCATTTTTTATACATCTTCCTCTCCAAAATATATATATATATATATGTGTGTGTGTGTGTATGTGTGTGTGTATGTTTGTGGGTGTGTGTGTGTGTTTGTGCGTGTGTGTCTGTGTGTGGGTATGTGTGTGTGTGTTATATGACAGTTTTTTTTTTACCACACATTCTTATCCTTACACAGACACGTCAGTGTAGGTCATGTGGATATAATCCTTCTTAATTGTGTATATAAGTATATCTTTTGGCGTCTGTATTTATTAAACTATGTAGAACTGTAAATTGAAATGTTTGATACAAAAATTCTTTGTCAATCAACTGTCGTTTTTCTTTTAAAAGAGTTTGCCCGTGAATGATGATATTAAGTCTACGTTTGCATCAGTCACGTCAGTCATCGAGCCTAATTTTTTGTTTACGGCTAAAAGATACTGAGTTTCCTTCTTTCTCTCTCTCTCTCTCTCTCTCTCACACACACACACACACACATATACATATATAGTGATTTTCCAAGTATAGCTTAGATGTGGCACAAAGTCGAAACTAAGAGGCACACAGTGAGAATCGAACTCACTGCTCAGTCATAATTGGTCTAGCGATTCAAGGTTGCTAACATTACACCGCCCCGAGGTGGCCCAGAGGTTATTTTCTAAGCGTAACTTAGATGTGGCACAAGGTCGAAAGTATGGGGCACCTAGTGAGGATCAAACGAACTAACTTTTCAGTCGTAACTGATCAAGCCAGACAAGTTTGTTAACCATTACACCACGCAGAGGTGCCCCCATATATATATATATATATATATATATATATATATATATGAAGAAATATAGTCTTAAGATGTGCTATATCTATGGTATAAAAGTGCTCAATATCAGAGATAGAGCGTATGTAAATATAAAAAGTGAACATAGAAGTCAGCACTTAGAGACGACAGTCTGTTTCATGCTAGATGCAATCGTCAGTCCACGAGACTCGTGGCCTGAAGATTGCATCTAGCATGAAACTATATATCACCTATGTTGATATGTTTACCTTATATATATATATATATATATATATATATATATATATATATATATATATATATATATATATATATATATAAATATAAGATAAATCATGCTCAAACACTAATAGTATATAGTTATAATTTATTACATTGGAATCACTGTAATCGTCGTGTCCAAATCATCAGACCTACAAATTTAAAAAAGAAATCGGAAGAACTATAACCATCCTGGTATAAAAAGTCTCCGAAATTTTCAGTGCCAACCTCTGGATTCTATGTCGAGGACGACCGTCCTGAAAATGACAACAATAATTTATTACATTGAAATCGCATAAAATCTACCTGTATTCTATCCTCTTTTTAGAAATTTATATATATATATATATATATATATATATATATATATATATATATATATATATATATATATATATATATATCATAAAATAATACAAGACTTTATACCTATTCGTGTGCTGCTTGGTATATTACAGAGTACGCCAAAAAATGTATACACACCTCTGGAAGGAAAACATACAAAAAAATAGATCTTGTAATACTAAATTTATTCAGACATCACGAGAATAATACATGTTACCTTGGGACTCGACAATCCCAAGAAATGCTCAAAATGGTGGCCTTTAGCTTCCAGACATTTATTAGTACTACTGCTTGGGCATCGTTCGGCAAAGTGACTAGTAGGATTGCTGCACATGCATTTTCAATTTCTCGTCTAAGAGCCGCCAATGTAGTCTTTTTTTCTGCAATACACAGCATCCTTTAGGGTCCACTACAGGTAAGACACTGCAGGTGTTGAGTCAGCAAAAAATCATACTACAGTATTCATTGTTATCGCAATTTGATAAAACGACAAAAGCCAATTTTTCCTTTCCTGAAGTGTGTATACATTTTTGGGGCGGATTCTGTATATAGTGGGATTCTGATTACCGTCCAGTTACCCAGTAACTCATAGATAACGCACACACACATCAGTGTTGGTCATTTTCAGATCTATAAGAACCTGGTTCGAATATAACCATGACTGATTTGTCAGAGAAGTAACTTCTTGATGTTATTGCCCTGGGGAAGACGATCTCAGCGTGCTGCACCTGAAAACCATACCATTTGGCTGACCCAAGCCACGTGAAGAAACTGGGCACTCGAAACTGTTCGAAAGCTGTTGATAGTGGCGCTAGAACATGTTATCGGCACAAAGGGTTTGAGCGTACTAGCCTTGTTCAACTATTGATCCCGCCAGTTATATTTACCCGGCCTCCCCACCAAGTTCAGGTCTGACTCAAGGTCGTTTCAACGTGGGGAGCGCCATAATTTTTTTTTTCCCAGCCGCAACGACCACTGACACGCTGGCATCGGTATTACATCGATCCAAACTCTTTAGTGCGATGAGGAAGGTGCTACCTCAGTGTTGGTATCACCGGTGCTGATCAAATTTTCCCGTCTAAAATGAAGCGAAACAGCTCTGTTTACAGCACAGGGGCGTTAACCACGCCTCATTAACCCTATTAGCAATGGTGCCTCACTAATTCTAAGTCAATTTTATCTAATTTTAATTTTATTTTTCTTACATTCCAATTCTCTTATTCAATTTTTCTCTCATTCTAATTCTTTTATTCTAATTTTCACCCATTCCAATTCTCTTATTCAATTTTTCTCTCATTCTAATTCTTTTATTCTAATTTTAACCCATTCCAATACTCTTATTCAAATTTTCTCTAATTCTAATCATATTATTCTAATTTTGACCCATTCTAATTCTGTTATTCGGTTTTTCTCTCATTCTAATTCTTTTATTCTAATTTTGACCCATTCTAATTCTAATTCTCTTATTCAAATTTTCTCTCTTTATAATTCTTTTATTCTAATTTTGACTCTATCCAATTCTCTTATTCAAATTTTCTCGCATTCTAACTCTTTTATTCTAATTTTGACCCATTCTAATTCTCTTATTCAATTTTACTCTCATTCTAATTCCCTTATTCTTTTGAGATCAGTTTACAACGACAGGTAACAAGAAACTTAACCAAAACAACAGATAAAACGCTAATCAGTTCAATTTATGGTATAAAAACCCTGTATCTCTAAACTTGAGATAACACAAGAAAACATGGACGTATCAAGACACGCGAAATCACAAATCAAATGGTTTGTAAAAGTTATGTCTGACTAATATATATATATATATATATATATATATATATATATATATATATATATAACACACGTTTATTGAAGCGCACATATATATGCATACACACATGTGTGCATATACACACGTAAAAATATGATATACTATGTTATATATCGGGCTAATAGTGGGTAAATGAAGGGTAAAATGGAAAGAAAAAACCGGATTATGCGTTTGGTGTCTCGAAAGGACGTCTTCAGACTAATAATAGTTTTATCGATTGAATCTTATATATGTAGGAGGGGAGGAAGAACAAGAAATGCCGGTTATAGTTTTACATTGAAAACGAAGGAGGTATAGCATGGCTTTTAAATTAAAATAATAAAAAAATATCCTTCAATTAGACACACGCACATGCGTACACACAAATAAATACACACACGTAAACACGCACAACAAACAAATGCACACACATATACACACAAAGAAACACGCACACACACACACATACAAACATGCACACACGCACACTCACACGCGCAAATACTCACACAGAATCACGCACACACACACACAAATATACACACCCAAACACGTACATACGCACAACACAAAAACATACGCTCACACACACACACACACACACACACACACACAAACACGAACACGCAAACACGGTTACACATAGATATGCGTATACGCAGACACACAAACACATACACTCGCAGATACACACACATACAAACACGCACACATACAGAACTAATCATACATGCAAGCGCAAAACAGTACAGAAAATTGAAAACTAGAAAAATGCTCATATGTGAACATAGCATGAACTCGCTTCAACCGAAATTGTGGCTAACCCCAGCGTCGGGGCAGCAAAGGACCCCGAATCAAATAAAATGTCCTAAACCCTGACCATTCCTATACAACTGAACCCAACTGGCCGTTTTTCTTTGTGTACTTTCGTAAGTGTCAGAGAAAAGAAATTCCATCCGAAATTCTTGCCTCGCCCACTTCTTCCAAACTCAAGTCACATCAACTAAATTAGGAAGATCTGACAAAGATGAATGAAATGAGGAATGGCAGACGGACTTGTTAAATTCTCGGGGTAAGAAAAAAAAAGTAGGGGAACCTTTTATGTGGGCTGGGAACTTTCAGAATCCTTAAAACACTTCGGATCAAACGGAAGAACTCGTTACAGATCAAATCCAAAATTTTTTACTGATAAGCAAAAAGTGAATCCCCCTCCTCCGAGTAAGGCATCTGGATGATTCTTTCAATGTCATTTGACGTTGTTTTGTCTTTAAACACACGTGTTCTTTTAGTTTTCGAAATGAATTGTACGTCAGGGCTTTTCTGAAAATGAAAATTATTTAATGTGGAGAAAGAGGTTGGACATTATCTTGGGAAAGAAAATGGAAGAATCTCACGAAAAATCATTTTCGAGTAGACAAAAAATGAAAAGAAAAAAAAAGAAACAAGAATTTTAATCCGAGGTTAATAAGCTACGTTAACCGAATATTGGCTTTGAAAACTTTTATTAAAAACTTCATAGAATGAAATAATTCGATGCTGTTGGCTCCCACACAACCCACCGGAGGGTCGTGGTGGTATGTCTGCAAGGCGCACACGATCCTCCAGTGAGTCATTTTCAAATTTCTTTTCCCTGTGAATTATTGGGAGTGGGATGCTATGATTGATTTGCTTATGAGATCATACTACACAAGAACAACATTTTTTTTCCAAAATTTTTTTAATGTTTTTGAATATAGAAAATGAGAGTTAGTGTGGTACGCTGGGTTGTAAAATGAACTCAGGTACCAAACGACACATTTGGTGGGTCGTGGGTAATAAATACTACCTATGATATTCTTGCCTCATACATG
Source organism: Acanthosepion pharaonis (assembly GCA_903632075.3). Taxonomy (NCBI): domain Eukaryota; kingdom Metazoa; phylum Mollusca; class Cephalopoda; order Sepiida; family Sepiidae; genus Acanthosepion; species Acanthosepion pharaonis. Next base: position 4,378,979 of record CAHIKZ030004810.1, on the reverse strand, counting down.
AAACAATATTAAAACATAAAGTCGCTTGTACCAAAATTGATTAAGATATAGCGATGGTACTCTGGGACAACAAGGGAAATGAGCCTTTGGGAACCAACGTGTTAAGTATGTGATCTACGTGCATAATTCTTCTCAAATATGCGATCTACCTTGAAAATTATCTACATGCACAACTTTATTTACATAGCAGTTTACCTAGTAGGTAAAGGACACACTGAATGAAGGCTTCCGGTGGATTTTGTATATAAACCAGATCTATACCCCAAATTTATTTATTGCATTTCTGAATGATGATCAAACAGTTTACAGGCAGTGATATAGGGTGCGATGGGTAAATTGTCGCCATTTTATATTTGTAATTTCGCGCACGCGCGTTGTTTGTTTTTGATTTTGTCCACTACACAGTATAGTAAGGTCAGTTGGACACCGTCTGTGAGAGAAAAAAAATACCATGACGCAATTCACTCCGCCAGAAATTTGGGAACGGCATACTGTACTGCTTGGAATTCGCGTCGAAAGCTCCAATACGAACACTTCAGTGTTTGGCTGTCAATCTGAGGACAGTGCAGAAGAATCAGAAAGAGTTGGATGAGTCTAATGGTGATTACGAAGGTGTTTGGAGTAATCACTAGTGATGGCGACGTTATGCCTCTTCATCTTCCCACAGGGTCTCAGACTCAACATAGAGGCCAATATCAAGTGCCTTGAGGGGGTAGTGCTGCCCTGAATCAATAGTGGGGCTGCTGCAATACCCCATACCATAGGTAAACCAAATATTTGTCTGTAGAGTTGTTTATCAAATATAAAGAAAAATTGCTTGCGGATTAGCTGGTATATATTTATGATTTTATGTGTAGGTAGATGTAATTTTTTTTGTTTTTGTTAGATGTCTTTTTAGTAGATTTAGGTATTTCCTTATAGGGACGTTTTTGTATAGAGATTTTATGTCTAAACTTGCCATATATTTGTTTTTAATGTCTATGTTTTTAAATTTGTTTAGGAGGTCACCTGAATTTTTATATGTGATGGACTAATAGTGCCGAGGAGTGGGGTTAAGATTTTACTTAGTGTTCTGGCTAGTTTGTGTGGATCGTTGCCTGTTCCTGATATGATTGGTCTCATTGTTATATTCGATTTATGTGTTTTTTGTGATCCGTATAATGTGGGTGTTTTTGGATGGTATTCATTAAATTTTATCCAGGAGGAGTCTTCATATATTAGTAGCTTTTTGATGTTGCTTGTGAAACTTTGTGTTTCTTTTATAGCTTTGTTTTCGTTTACTTTTTCATGGATATTATCATCGTTAATGAGTTCTCTCATCTGCTGTTGGTAAATGTGTTTATCCATGATTACAATTCCTCCGCCCTTAACAGAAGTAGATACATGGAATGTTTTTATTGTCAGCTAATTAATTCAAGGTTGTTATGTATCGTGGAGGAAGTGCGGTGTCGATTTTTTTTATTTTATTTTATGTAGCTGTGATTAGGCCCCGGATGTGACGTTGTGGTGATGATTTTGAATTATGTAATCTGTGGGGTCATATTTTGGTAATTCGGTGTCATTTTTTTTATTAAGGCTGAGAGCTCTAATTGTGTATCCGAAGCCAAAATACACAGCAAATACGTCAAGAAATCAAAAGAATCTGTCAACACAACAAAATTCTCTTCAAACATAAAAATTAAACGACATAATTTTTCAATTGATCCAATGAATATATAATAACGTTTCTAAATTGTAGTTACTAACGACATTTGTTATTTGTTTATAGATACATCGTTTTGATAAATTAATTTCGGTTTTGGCCTTGAAAAAAATCCATATTGGACGAAACGCGTCGGCTAAAACGAAACAGTGCTCCAATTGTCTTTTTTTCCCTTTATACATAGTCTTTTTTCTGCGGATTAATTCTATATATATATATATATATATATATATATATATATATATATATATATATATATAAGACGAAACAATTACAACGTTTGTAACATTTAATTTAAAAGACAGCTCAATACAAAGTAGAGCAATATTCTTCATTTTAGGATATTACATCGAAAACATGTCAATATATATATATATATATATATATATATATATATATGTGTGTGTGTGTGTGTGTGTGTGTGTGTGTATAATTTATTCGAAAATTATAACATAACTATGTTATAAAATCACTACAAAAAGCCATTTTGTTTCAACACTTCTATTTGCTCTACACTGCATTGAGCACTCTTTTAAGAATAGCATTTTTTTCGTCATTGGAATTTATTCCGTATACACCAATCCTATGCTTGGTTATATATATATATATATATATATATATATATATATATATATATATATATATATATAGTTGTATATTTAGGCAGCAATCCTTCCTTTATGCATGTTTCATTAAAACGACAGACAAGGTACTACGGTTAAGCTTTTTATTTAATTTTCTTGTGTTCTAACAAGAGCTTTCTTTTCTGAACAAAGTGTGTGTAAGAACTGTCCAAATGTTTTATATTTCTGAGCGCTTTCCTGTATATATATATATATATATATATATATATATGTGTGTGTGTGTGTGTGTGTATGGTGGATTCTCCTAAAATGAGGGTCAGCATTGGACGGTGCCTTTTGCACTTATGAATGCTAGCGGGTGCTATTGTAGACAAAATCAGGTAAGTGAAAGACATATTTCATTTATGCTTTTTAATGTGCGATACTAAACCAGCCTTGCTGCAGGCGACAAAGCCACACTAACAGATGAAATTTATTAAATCTGGATATTGATGACGTCTCAGCTTCAGAGCGTGTCGAAGCTGATCACACTGCTGCCATATACTGCCTTCAAAACCCTTTAACTTAATGAAAAATGTCTTACGCCACTTCTTTTGCTTTGATGCTTGGACTTCCCAGGTTTTGAGATCAAAGTTGAGACGTTTAAAATTCTTTCAATTTTTCTTTGTAGCGTAATAATATATATTCAATACTCTTAATATATATATATATATAGTTATCTCAATGTTTCTAAATTCTTATAGTTACTAACGACATTTTGTTTCTTGTTTATAGATACTTTGTTTAAATAAATTAATTTCGTTTTTGCTTTGAAAAAGTCCATATTGGACAAAACGCGTCGGCTGAAACTGAACAGTTTTCCAATTGTCAATTGTCTTTTTTTCCTTTTATACTTATTGTTTTTGCTGCAGATTACTTCTAAGAATATATATATATATATATATATATATATATATATATATATATATATATATATATATATCGTTTGTATATGTTTGTATTACTGTTTCTTTTAATGTATTTGTTTAAATCATTAATTTGTGTCTTTATTTGGTCCTAATTAGCTGATTTGTGTTATTTTTATTATCCTGAATCCAAAGTTTCGTAGAAATTCAACAAAATAAACTCCGAAACCTAGGCAATCAATATAGCGTATTATGTATATTATGTATATATTTTTTAATATATTAAATAGCTCTGTTATTTAACATTGAGCACTGTTTTTTCTTACACTATGAAGTATACATATGTATTTGCATACGGACACTTGCTCGTGCATTTACTTATATATATCCATTTGATCATATATATATATATATATATATATATATGTATATAACGGACAGTCAGATTTATAATCTGAAGTTCTTTAGTATTTCTTTTAAAACAGAGTACGATACACAGTAGTGCATAATATTATAATTATTATTTTAAAATATGTATTCATCGCGACACAGAAATTAACATGTTTCGAAACCAAAACCTAAATCTTAAATTGAACTTAAAATTTAAAGTTTTCGTTTCATTTTGAGGCTACGATGAATAACTTTCGAACAATGATTTTGAAAATTTTCATTTTGAAAATGAAACGAAAACTATAATATATAGTTAGGGTAACGGAGCAGCCAGGGCCAGCAGTACATACATTAATATTCTATCTTGGGTATGATGCGACCTCGTTAAAATTAGTTTC
>CAHIKZ030004810.1:4335000-4367500 GCA_903632075.3 Acanthosepion pharaonis | reverse complement strand
TTATATATGAAATATTATAAAACATAAAACGTACATTATTATACAATATATATAAAACAATTTATCTAATCTTATTATGGGTATGATTATAACAATAAATATCCATAACAATAATAATTCTTAAGCAGGTATATGTAAAATAAGCTGTCATAACTGTTCCTTACAATATATTGGGGAGACTTGTAGAAATAAAAATAACGAATCTATGAACACAAAAAGGATGTTATACATAATTTATTAAACGCATTAGTCATACATCGGAATAAATTCAACCACAATTTTTATCTAAAGAATGCCACACATATTAAAATGGAAAGTAACTTACTTAGATGGAAAATTCTTGAGAGTGACTCTATCGAAACTTACTAGAATATAAATCTTTTCTAAATAACTCCTTTTCAAAAAAAAAAATACTCCTTTCCCAAGCCAACATCAGCCACTTATGTGACATATGTGATGCACGCTCAGGCAATCATGTATTTTTCGATACATGACTCACGAAACAGATAGACCAGTTGCCAACGAAGGTCAGTCCTGCTATTTACCCATAGCTGGGGGAAGAAGAAAAGGAGGTTTTAGACCTTTCCAAAAGCTATTAGCACGTACGTGAATGTAATGAATTCAAACTCGGCTTTCCGATTTCTTCAATCCGAGCCGCTATCCATTACTCCACCGTACCTTCCAACGTGTTTGGTTATAAATATTTAAAAAAAATTAAAAGAAAATGGTGAATTCAAAATCTTGCTCCATAAGTAAACAAAAATTAATTTATGTATAATATATTTTAAATAAAATTTTAAAATATACTACTTAATTTCTCGAACTAAAATAATATAAATCATAATTACATTATTAAGAAAAAAAATTCAACAATATTAATATTAACTCGCTTTCGTTTATTCGGCATGGGATTATATTACTAAGCATCCTCCATAGTTTACCTTAACTTTCATTTAACCTGAAGTGTATTTATGAGCAGTCTCAATTTTTAAAATTCTGAAAAACTAACTACATTTTTAAACCTGTGCATAAATACTTGTCACAAAATAAAATCCTTATATTTGCCTTGATAAAGTCCATCAGAGGACGGAATTCGTTGACTAAGATCATTTTTCCTTCTGTTTTTATTCATATACATTATTGTTTGAAATTGTTTTATTATTAAATTATACTTAACAGTTAAAAATGGGACCTACGATGTCCATTTAATTTGAACGTATTACCATCCTTGCATACGCCTACTGTGGAGTGTTGGTGCGCAGATCAACAGGCTAAGACTGTGAATTTAACCCTTGCTGGGTGCTCGATTACTATGGTCTTTTGCAAGATTAATCTAAATCTGAATATCTGTTAGGATTCACCTCCAAGTGAACCTCCGATTCTGATCTTGTCATAATGACTTTTGGAAAGACATGGATCTATCTTTTCTCCACCTAGCTATTGGTTAAATAGCAGGGTAGACTGGACTTTCTTGGCTTGAGTAGAAGCAATTTTAGGAGGAGAACTACTTAGAATTCTAAAATGCGAAGAACTCAACGTGAAACCGTTATATTTTAGAAGATGCCATGGCAATTCACAGAAAATAAACAAAAGGATGATGTGGAAAGTCAGGATCGATTATATCTTGAAAAAAAGACCTTAAAAATGTACAAAACTGTTGATATTAGAAAGATTGTGTAGCACCAATTTCACAATTGTCTGCTTGCCACGAAAATCAATAGTTGCTGCATAGACAAATGAAAAGAGAGAAAGAGAGAGTGAAAGAAAGTGAGTGGGAGAGTGAGAGAGAGAATGAGAAAGAAAGAGGTACAAAGAGAGAGAGAGAGAGAGACAAAATGTGAGCGAGAGAGAAATAAAGGGAAAGAGAAAGAATGAGTGAGTGAGTGAAATAAAGAGATAAAACGAAAGAGAGTGAGTGAGAGAGAATGATAAAGAGAAAGTTAGTGAGAGAGAGAGAGAGAGAAGCTGGAAAGGAGAGAAGAAGATAGAGAGAAAAAGTGAATGAATGAGAGAGAGAGTGAGTGAGAGAGAGAGAAGATGAAAAAGAGAGGAAAAAATAGAGTGAAGGAAAGAAAAAAGGAGTGAGTGAGAGAGGGAATGACAGCGAGAGAGACAGTGAGAGAGAGAGAGAGATGAAAAAGAGAGAAACAAGTAGAGTGAAAGAGAAAAAAAAAGTGAGTGAGAGAGAAAATGATAGAGAGAGTGAGTAAGAGAGAGAAGATGAAAAAATGATAAAAATGATAGTGAAAGGGAGTAAAAGAGAATGACTAAGAGAGAGTGAGTGAGTGAGTGAGTGAGTGAGTGAGTGAGTGAGTGAGTGAGTGAGGGAGGAAGGAAGAGAGAGAGTGGCATTTTCCTTTACTTCTATCCATCTCGGTTTGGCTATTTACCTCCAGACATACAATTGTTGTTTACTTATGGGACAACAAAGATACTGACATCATGTTCACTAAGAGAATCATAGAGCGAGATCTATATTTTTCTGAAATGTTCTTCCAAGGCGTGTCAAAGGAACTCTTTATAGATAAATATTTGATACGGGTTGGGTGTATCAAGTCCTTTAAAAAAACACACGCTTTTATTTTCTTTGGCCAACACTCGACGATTTTCGCTTAGTCAAACCTCGACATCTTTAAGCAATACGTTGTCAGTTTCCCGGCCCGTTTCCTTTTCATAATATTTCCCAAAACAAAGACAACAACAGCAACAACATAATTGCTGCCTACGATATCATCATCATTAGGGCATCATTATCATCATCATCATCATCGACAGCATTAATAATAATAATAATTATTATTATTATAATTATGTTGGTTTTGTATCAAAAGAAATTAAGCTTAAAAGAACATCAAAAATATTTCTGAGGAAAGAAATAATTAAAGAAGAAACTGGATCTTGTACGTTTGAAGTGGGAATTTTGAAATTTGAATTATAATGAAATCTGAAAGATAATTGTATTCATACGCGGCTTGCGTGACGGTTGCCATTGCAGAAAATTGTATCGACAGTCCGAGTTCAAATTTCGGTCGACGATGTTGCTCTGATGCTTCTGGGATAGACATAGATCCGTCATGGCTATGGACAAAATAGGGCGGACTAATTTTAGTCGGGCAACTGGGAGAATTCTAAATTTAAAACTTGCTAAGTAATGGGGCGTATTGGGCTTTTTAGTTTTGGTAGTGTAACCACTCTAGTAGAAAGAAAACTCTGAATTCAAACCCCTTCTCAAAGTACGTGCCATGAAGCACACTAAATATACCCCTTTTGTCGATGTTTGGTGAGGGCATCCACTATAACTGATCCTTCACCATTTGAATCTGGGAGATGTTGAAAGTATGGCTTTGGACCTATGTAATAACATCATCATCATCCTTCGACCTTCCTGTGGTTGGTCTGAACTCTATTAACAATCCCTTCCCATACTGCTCGGTCCTGCATTACCCTCCCTAGATCCCCAATGTCCAACCGTGAGTCCCGAGCTCTGGTGTCTGCCCTTGAGGTACTTTTCATCATCCTCATCATCCTTCGACCTTCCTGTGGCTGGTCGGAAGTCCATTAACAATCACTTCCCATACTGCTCGGTCCTGCATTGCCGTTCCCAGATACCCGATATCCAACCTTGAGTCCCGAGCCATGGTATCTGGGGAAAGACGGAGGATAGTTCATCTAAGAGAAGGAACACTGATTTTAAACCTCCGATGCCATACCCAATCATGATAAAAACTTCGTGAGTAAACCCTGAGGTCAAATCCGGAGCTGGTGTCTCTAAGACAGTCCGCGGAAATTCAAATTCCAAGTTGGTGTCTGACGGGGGATAATTCACTTCATGACTTGAAAGAAATTTTTAGCCTTGGGTGGCAGTCTTTCTAGAGATAGTGTCTCGACAAAAATACCAGGATTTAGGGTTGGTGCAACCACATTTTGTATCAGCTACTGAAAGAACTATCATGACGTCCACTAACTGCACCAGGGTTCCAGCCCTCGCTTACCCAGTTCTCATTTGAAAACTTTTTGTAATAACTTTTCGAAACATTAACTAAATGTACCCGCTTCTGGAGAACCAATATCATTAGTCCTATGAACAGATGGCGTCGTAGTGACGCTGTGCAGTTCAGCATTTGAGCAGTTCTCTCCGTACATCAGTATTGAAAGCCGGATATGTATTCATTCATGCATAATATTTCTTGGGCAAAGATCCGGCGGAGCCAAACAACAGCCGACGCCCTCCAACTTGAAAACTCGCATTGCTGACGGACACTTGGCCGTTACTTCTATCGGGAATATCCTCATCCCTGGCCGTTGACTTCAGTCTATGAAGCCTTCCACCTAGCGATGCTGTGTCACCAGTGTACTGGGTGCAGGACGACTCCTCACTGCCAACTCAACGCCGCCGATTAAACAAAATTTAACTCAGCTCCGTGACTACTCAGCGCGAGGACAACTCAACGACATGCAAACTATGGAGTTTTTTCGTCGACTTTTTAAAAACAAATAAAAGTAATTTATAAAGGATCATTTTTTAATACATGACTTTCATTTTAATTTAAAAATTTATTGAAAATTGTATGCAATTCCCCTCAAATATTGGAGATTGTTGTGAAAAAAAAAAGAAGAAAAAATCTGTAATATTCTTTCACCTGCCTTCATATACTTATTCAATTTAGGAGAAGGGAAATAACATCCAATTAATTGCTCGAAAAATATATCTCAGTTTTTTTTTTTTTTTGCACCTTTTGCAGCCCCGTAAGGAGTCTCCATATTGTGGACTGCTCCTTCTCCAGCTTTGTGTACAGTGTTCTATTCGCTTCAGCATGGTTATTTGCCCGATCTTGAAAAATTAGACAACTGTCAGCCATGATAGTCTCTTCACAATTTTCACAGCAGAATGATTAACTTTTGTTAATATGGTAAGCAGAGTCCGTAAATTAGTGGGGAGTGTTATCAATGATAATGTTCTGATTTCGAATCCACGGTTATCTTCCTTTAACACTCTCTTTTAGTTATTTCTAAAAGTACTTTTTATCACATAAAATTTGGTTAAGGGGCAAATTTTAATTCCAGTAGCCCAGAGAAAAAAAAAATTGTCGACTTTTAAAAACAAATAAATGTAATTTATTAAAGATCATTTTTTAATACATAATTCATTTTTAATTTAAAAATTTATTGAAAATTGTATGCAATTCCCCTCAAATATTCAGTTGGAGATTGTTGTGAAAAAAGAAGAAACAATCTGCAAAATTTATTCATTTGCCTTCAATTTGGAGGGAGGGGTATGACCCCCCAGCTAATTTCTCGAAAAATGCATTTTGGTTTCGTTTCACCTTTTGCAATCCTGTAAGGAATCTTCGTTTTGTGGGCTGCTCAATCCCCATCTCTGTGTGCAGTCTTCTATTTACTTTAGCATGGTTATTTCTCCGATCTTGAAAATTAAACACCAGTCACCCAAATAGACAGTTGTAACTAATAAATCACTAAGACAAACAGCCAAATTTTAAAAATCTCTACGACTCAAAGCCGATCTATACTATGACAGCCAACACCGGTCTGAAGCTATGTATGTCGAATTCAAAGCAGTGTTGAGCTTTCCTCACGCTGAGTAGGTTGGTGATGAGTTGTGCTTGAGTTGAGTTGTTTGTCATCGAGATGAGTTGGCCAGGTTTGAGTCGGCGGTGTTGAGTCGATGTTGTTGAGTCGGCGGTTTTGAGTCGATGTTGTTGAGTCGGCGGTGATGAAATGTTCCATCCCGACCGTACATAGCTATGAATACCAGTCTACTCTTTTTTATGCCCCTCCCCACACGTACTATCCTCTACCTTTACAAGAGACAGATCACGCAGAAAATGGTGTACTGTTGTTATATTTGGGAGGGAGTTGTCCAGGCTTTATTCTCCGGCCTCGATAGAGCCCAAAAGCGTCTCCGAAATTCTTGTTAGTGAGGAATTATTTTCCTCCCTCGAACCTCTCTCTCACACAGGAAGAATGTAGCAAGCCTCTCACTACCTTATTGCTACTCTCACGGAAAGTGCTCGGACGAAGTACATTACTTGCTTCCGCCAATGCTAACCTTCACGGCAAGGACCCGCCATACCACTTACATTGCAACAAACCACTCAAATTCCCTCTGTATTCCATCGGTAAGAAGTAAGTTCCACTCGAACAGCTTCTTCTTGCGAACCACTGCTCTGTTGAACCGATTCAAAAGAAGAGGATGTTTCCCTGAACAAGACGATGTTTCCTCGATCACTACAATCTTGAGCAGTTAAAGTCTAGAGGTAGCCGTTATCTTCCCCTCCTAGCCGTACAAACTGCGTCTTTACAGGGTGTACAGTACTGTATAAAAAAAAGAAGAAAAAATGTGATTCTCAACGCGGGCCTGTGAAAATTTAAAAAGGTGTATGGGTGTACAGATTGAAAAGAGAGATATGTTTGAAGTTGAACCAAGGCTTGGAAGTTCAGCTTGGGAAGTTGATAGATAGACAGCAGGAGCAGCGTAGTCATTCATCAGGGTTTATATTTTCTATTACATTTTGCTTTTGTAAATAAAATGTATTTCTTGTTACATTTCATTTTTATTTGCGCTTATGTGGGGTCTGGAATTTTGGGGGCACCAAAAATGTTCCACAAGGAAGAAAAGGTTGGGAAACATTGTTCTAGATCACAACGTAGCTGGGGTTTTCATGGATACTGAGTAAGGTGCTGGAAATTTAAAGATATTTTCGGGAACCCAGTTTCTAGCGATAATCATCAGACAGTATGCAAATTCAAGAAATAAGACTAATACGACATTGCTACTATCCACACGTATCACAAAAAATTAATGACAACACCTCTATTAATGCCTGAGCTTGGACGGGCTCAGGCCTGGACCAGCTAGGACAAGCCAAGACCAGCTTTGACTAAGCTCTGACCAGCTTGGACATGCTATGACCAGTTTGGGACCAGTGGCCCATGTGGAAACGCTCGGGTCTCCCACGCTAAGCCGACCTTGTGTCACATTCTGACTTCGTGGGAGTCAAGTAAATACCTCTATTCATGCCCGAGAAAAGGAAAGGAACCGGGAACCCCTTCCTAAACAGGAAACAAGGAATGAACCTTTACTCCTGTTCAAGAGAAGGAGATAAGTATGGACCGGGTGATAGGAAAACCTATTTATTTTCCAAAGGATATGCAGGGTGAATGAAAAGTATGAGGGACTCTCCCGTCTTGAAAAAAATTACAATTAGACGGAAGAGCCCATCATACATAGAATATGGAGTTACTTTTCAATCAACCAGTATAAATGAAAGGTATTCTTTCTTTTATTCTACAGGGTGATAGAAAAGTAACTCCCTATTTTATGTATGATGGACTCTCCAGTCTTTTAAAAATTAAAGTTACACGAGAGAGCACATCATACATAAAATAGGGAGTTACTTTTCAATCACCCTATAAATGGAAAAAATGGAGATCAAAGTATCAATGTATCATAAACAATGAGAGAGGAGAAAAGGAGATCGAGAGGAAGAGAGCTAAAGAAAAGGAGAGAGGAAGAGAGATAGGGAAAATGAGAGCGAGAGGAAGAGAGCTAGAGAAAAGGAGAGCGAGAGGAAGAGAGCTAAAGAAAAGGAGAGCGAGAGGAAGAGAGCTAAAGAAAAGGAGAGTGAGAGGAAGAGAGATAGGGAAAAGGAGAGCGAGAGGAAGAGAGCTAGAGAAAAGGAGAGCGAGAGAGAGGAGAGAGCTAAAGAAAAGGGAGAGAGAGAGAAGAGAGATAGGGAAAAGGAGAGCGAGAGGAAGAGAGCTAGAGAAAAGGAGAGCGAGAGGAAGAGAGCCAAAAAGGAAAAGGAGAGTGAGAGAAGAGAGATAGGGAAAAGGAGAGCGAGAGGAAGAGAGCTAGAGAAAAGGAGAAAGGGAGAGGAAGAGAGCTAAAGAAAAGGAGAGTGAGAGGAAGAGATAGGGAAAAGGAGAGCGAGAGGAAGAGAGCTAGAGAAAAAGGAGAGCGAGAGGAAGAGAGCTAAAGAAAAGGAGAGAGAGTGAGAGGAAGAGAGATAGGGGAAAAGGAGAGCGAGAGGAAGAGAGCTAGAGAAAAGGAGAGGAGAGGAGAAGAGAGCTAAAGAAAAGGAGAGGAGAGGAAGAGAGCTAGAGAAAAGGGAGAGCGAGAGGAAGAGAGCTAAAGAAAGGAGAGCGAGAGGAAGAGAGAGCCAAAGAAAAGGAGAGGAGAGGAAGAGAGATAGGGAAAAGGAGAGCGAGAGGAAGAGAGCTAGAGAGAAAAGGAGAGCGAGAGGAAGAGAGAGCTAAAAAGAAAAGGAGAGTGAGAGGAAGAGAGATAGGGAAAAAGGAGAGGAGAGGAGAGAGCTAGAGAAAAAGGAGAGCCAGAGGAAGAGAGCTAAAGAAAAGGAGAGTGAGAGGAAGAGAGATAGGGAAAAGGAGAGCGAGAGGAAGAGAGCTAGTGAAAAAGGAGAGCGAGAGGGAAGAGAGCTTAAGAAAAGGAGAGGAGAGGAAGAGAGATAGGGAAAAGGAGAGCGAGAGGAAGAGAGCTAGAGAAAAGGGAGAGCGAGAGGAAGAGAGAGCTAAAGAAAAGGAGAGGAGAGGAAGAGAGATAGGGAAAAGGAGAGCGAGAGGAAGAGAGCTAGAGAAAAGGAGAGCGAGAGGAAGAGAGCTAAAGAAAAGGAGAGTGAGAGGAAGAGAGATAGGGAAAGGAGAGCGAGAGGAAGAGAGCCAAAGAAAAGGAGAGACTGAGGAGAGGAAGAGAGCTAAAGAAAAGGAGAGAGAGAGAGGAAGAGAGATAGGGAAAAGGAGAGAGCGAGAGGAAGAGAACTAGAGAAAAGGAGAGCGGAGAGGAAGAGAGCTAAAGAAAAGGAGAGTGAGAGGAAGAGATAGGGAAAAGGAGAAAGGAGAGGAAGAGAGCTAGAGAAAAGGAGAGCGAGAGGAAGAGAGCTAAAGAAAAGGAGAGTGAGAGGAAGAGAGATAGGGAAAAGGAGAGCGAGAGGAAGAGAGCTAGAGAAAAGGAGAGCGAGAGGAAGAGAGCTAAAGAAAAGGAGAGTGAGAGGAAGAGAGATAGGGAAAAGGAGAGCGAGAGGAAGAGAGCTAGAGAAAAGGAGAGCGAGAGGAAGAGAGATAGAGAAAAGGAGAGTGAGAGGAAGAGAGCTAGAGAAAAGGAGAGCGAGAGGAAGAGAGATAGAGAAAAGGAGAGTGAGAGAAAGAGAGATAGAGAAAAAGGAGAGTGAGAGAAAGAGAGATAGAAAAAAGAGAACGAGAGGAAGAGAGCTAGAGAAAAGGAGAGCGAGAGGAAGAGAGCTAGAGAAAAAGAGAACGAGAGGAAGAGAGATAGAGAAAAGGAGAGTGAGAGAAAGAGAGATAGAGAAAAGGAGAGTGAGAGAAAGAGAGATAGAGAAAAAGAGAACGAGAGGAAGAGAGCTAGAGAAAAGGAGAGCGAGAGGAAGAGAGATAGAGAAAAGGAGAGCGAGTGGAAGAGAGATAGAGAAAAGAAGAGCCAAGAAGAGAAAGAGATAGGTTAGTAAAGCCAAATCATAAACCTAAGGAAGAGTTGAGACAATCTAGACCAGTGATTCTCAATGTGGGCCTTTAGGCCTAAAAGTGGGCCTGATAAATTTTTAAAACGAGCCTAGAGTTGGCCCAAGGAAAATAGCTGGGCTTTGACATTCTGTTTTTTGTCACTGGCGTAAAATTATGAAAGCAGAAACTGCTTTACCTTGGCTTGGAAGTTCAACTTATCAAGCTGATAGACACAAGGAGCAGTGTCATCGTTTGTCAGAAAATATACTTTTTACTATATTTTGCTTTTGTAAATAAAACATATCTCCTGTTACGTGGAGTTTCCATGTGTGTTTATGTGGGCCTGGAATTCTTTTGACACTAAAAATAGGCCACAAGGAAGAAAAGGTTGAGAAACATTGTTCTAGATGACCGTTAACCCTAAAAGGACGTTCATCTACCCTTGTTTTTTGTCATGCTGGGTGTTTAGCCACCTTCCTCACCAGAAAAATCTAGCGGAAGATCCGGTTTAGTCGCTGATGGCCCGACCATGTGGCAGACAGTATTTGGTTACATGGTACTAGTAGCCATCGTAGCACCTGACTATAAAGGACGACCAATGCCATTTTAACAAGTGAAGCTAATGTTATAATATTCTATTGATACGGTAATAAGATTCTTTTCTTTTCTTTATATTGAACAATTGAGACACGCCTCTTTACTAAAGGCAGTTATTGTGTTCATCGGCATTCACGCCCTGAAACAGCTTCTCCTATTTCTCCCAACTGTTTTCGGGTATCGGCCTTCTTGTTTTTTGGTAGTTTTATTTTATTCTCCACCCATATTTTATTTTTTTTTCACCTTTTTGTATTTGTATTGCCACACGACAATTCAAGTGTTATTGCAGATGTGTCTCGGGTACAGTTTCTCTTTTGAAAGTTCACCTTTAAACGCAGAAACAAAACGAACGCCTCTAACTCCGAAGAAGAAGGAGAAATCGGAAAGTCAAAACGAGGCTGAAAAGATTAACCGGATCTTGTCTTAGATCAGACGACGTTGAATGTGATAAGCTTGTATGTGAAGTGGAGATTTGAGGCAGGAGATGACAATCGGAGAAGCTGTTGTTGCTACTGTGGGTGGCTCGTCAGGGAATAAAGAAAAGGAAAGAAAAAACTGGAAAGCTGGTTGTTTGGAAAAGATATTGACACCAAAACGTATGAAAGTTAGAAGTGTAAGATTAAAATCTTTTGAAAACAAGGAAGGATTTCAAAATGAACTCAAGAAAAACAAACTCGCGGAAAGAAAGTTTTTAATAATAATAATAATAATAATAATAATAATAATAATAATAATAATAATAATAGTAACAATAGTAACAATAACTTAGAGTAAATAATTTAGAATAAAAATGGAAACTGGACAATATACCAGGTTTTGTGTAGTGGATACTATGTAGTGAATACAAACTGAAAAGAACAGACAATTGGCATAAGCATATACTACTAGCAGTATTGGAAAATGAATGTATAAAGCTGCTCTTCATCATGAAATGTGATAGTGTAATTGAAGCTAGAAAACCAGACATTATTACTGCCCAGAAGGAAGACAGTGTTACATCATCGATAATGCAATACCAAGACACTTGAATAGGAAAAGAAAGCAAAGATACGAAGATTTGAAACATGAAAAAGCACGTTTGGGAAAGGGCTTAAGAAAATAGATTTTTTTCTTGTTATTATGGGTGGCCGTGTAACTGTGACATTTAAAAAAAAATGCCTAGTCGAATTCATTACATTTATTTACGTGCTAATACCCTTGGGAAAGGTATGAATTCTTCTTCTTCTCCCACCAGCTAAAATAGCAGGACAGACCGGTTTCTATAGATTTGGATGACAACTGGTCTACCACAAAAAGAATTGGCAACCTACTGCAGGAAAAAAAAACTGCCTCGTCAGTCATGTATCGAAAGATGCATGATCGCCTAAGCGTGTATCACGCATGGCACATAACTCTCTGGTATTCCATATTTCTTTCTTTTTGCGCTTTTTAAGAAGAATTGAAAGATATTTTCTCATTTAGATCAGCTATCAATTAAACCGCGCACACATCCTATCTTTGAAATAGAATAAGCAAATTGACTTCCGTTAAATCGATTCAGATATATGTGTATGTATTTTAACAAAAATAGCGCCGTCTCGGATTGAGGGATCGGAGAGCCGAGTTCGAATTCCAGTCGAATCCATTACATTCACTTACGTGCTAATACCCTTGGGAAAGGTATGAATCCTCTTCTTCTTCCTCCAGCTATGGGTAAGTAGCAGGACAGACCGGGTTCTATAGCCTTGGATGGCAACTGGTCTACCGCAGAAAGAAATAGCAACCTACTGCAGGAAAAATTCTGCATATCACTCATGGCACATAACTGACTGACTAGGTAAATTAAGATTCGAATTGAGATGCTTCAGAAAAGCAATAACTGTATGGTGATTTTATTGCAACTCTGGAAATAAATAAAGACAGATAGGGTTGGAGAGAGAGGCGGTCGTAAACAGAAAGAATATATTGAGTAAGAGTAAGAGTAGATTAAATGGGGCACGGGGTCAAAAGTATGGCACTCCTAGAGAAGATCGAACTCACTACTCAGTGGTAACTGATCTAGCAAGAAAAGGCTGATAAAGATAGCATAGAATATATACCTAAGCAGGATTCAGAAAAAGGTTAAAATATCAAACTCTTTATTGCAAAGTTTACTAAATTTACACTTAATTTTAAAAAATGTTTTACATAAAATTAAAAATAAAGCGGTGTTGCATACCCTTGGTGATTCTCTCTCTCTACTTGCTATCTCTCTCTCTCTATACTTGCTCTCTCTCTCTCTCTCTCTCTCTCTCTCTCTCTCTTTATCTCTCTCTCTACTCTCTCTCTACTTTATCTCTCTCTCTCTCTCTCTATCTCTCTCTCTCTACTTGCTATCTCTCTCTCTATCACTCTCTCTCTCTATCGCTCTCTCTCTCTCTACTTGCTATCTCTCTCTATCGCTCTCTCTCTACTTGCTATCTCTCTCTCTATCGCTCTCTCTCTCTATCTCTCTCTCCCTCTCTCTCTCTCTCTCTTGCTATCTCTCTTGCTATCTCTGTCGCTCTCTCTCTCTCTACTTGCTATCTCCCTCTCTCTCTCTCTCTACTTGCTATCTCTCTCTCTATCGCTCTCTCTCTCTATTTGCTATCTCTCTCTCTCTCTCTCTCTCTCTCTACTTGCTATCTCTCTCTCTCTCTCTACTTGCTGTCTCTCTCTCTCTCTTTACTTGGTATCTCTCTTTAAACCTAATAATTTATTAAATCAAAGATCTGAGATTTTAAATTGGTGTAAGCATAGGAAATCCTGGTTAATGAGATCGAGGCTCTGTGGCGTTTTTTCCTGTCATGTGGTTTTATGCTAATTAGTTTTTCGTGCTTTTGGCAATAATTATTGTTTCGTGTCATTTCCTCTTTAGCCACATTACCCTGAAGATCCGTTTAGATGAAACCTAGGTAGGTTATTCCTGGTTCTTTACGATTTATTTTATATATATATATATATATATATATATATATATATATATATATATATATACATATATTTATTTAAAAAGTTATAACATAAGTATGTTATAAAATCACTACAAAAATAGCCATTTTGTTTCAACACACTCAGTGTCTTATCAAGTGATGATGTTGAAGATAAAATAAATGGTTTTAAAAGTTTCAGATTAATTAACGATCCTACACTAGGGGGAACATTGTTACAAAAGCTAGAATAACCAATCAAAAACCAAGTATAGAAAGATACAAAAGCTTGACAACGAAATCATGTTATAATAACTATTCAGATCTTTAAAATATACGTGTAATATTAAAAAATAATTTATACTAACCAATAATTATAAAATTATATGATAAAATTTAATATTAAAATTAAAAACTGGCAATTTTAAAATCCAAATTTAATCACTATTAAGTTTAAAACTACAAAATTATTGAGAAAAGAAAAAATATATATCTTTATTCAATTCATTTCTTCATTGAAATTACGTTCGACAAGACGCTACAATATATCCGGTCATTTGACAATACATGTATATATACTTTTTATTCTAAAGTGTGTGAATGTGGTCTTAAACTCACGCGCAAAACAACAAAAACACAATCAGATTATAATATATAAGCACCCAAACATATTTAGATACACACACACACACACACACACACAATAAATAAATAAATAAATAAATAAAAAAAAAGGCGACGAGTGGTTAATATATATATATATATATGTATATATATATATATATATAATTATTCTTTCAGTCATATAATTATGATTTTAGTTAATGTAATATATTTCTATTCATGAAAATATATTGTGGCTATTTCTGATAGATAAAAATTTATTATTGTATTGGTGTGTTTCATCTAAAATTTCCAATATTTGTTTATGCAACAAATTTATTATAATTTTCATTTCAATGAATGACTATATCTTCAGTTCAAGTTTTGATTTAATGTTTATTGTAACGGAGATTGAATTCTATGTTATTTTATCAGCAGTACGACAATATTTTACATAATTGTAACACTATAAACATTTTTGTATTGGGGTGTAAAAACACCCCCGGGGACTATACATTTTCGGAAATCCGATGTGACTAACGCAACCTTAAAAATAAAATTAGTTCTATTGATGTCCTATATTTTTCCGATTTTTATTTTTTAGGATATTTCTCCGTCTCCAACACGTATGTGTAAGTGAATGTGCACCAGTCACGTGACGTTAGTAATTACTCAGGCTAGGCAGCTAGTGACTTTTATGTAGCAAATCTACAAAAAATAAAATATTTTGCATAATAATCAGAGTAATCTTCATAATTTTGTTGGATTAGGTGCATATTGTGACACAGAAGGAAAACTGTAGCTGCTGATCTATTTTATTCAGGTTAGACACTGCCTACCTTGCCTAACAAGACTGCACGTTCCTGGTGTACACGTTTTGTTTTGTTTTTACGGATTATCAACCTTTTGTGTGTTATTTACAGCTGAAACATATTTTGAATTGTAAGAATATTTCTTTTTTTGCGAGTCAATATTTTATTACAATTATTTTTTTTTTTACATTCTTTTTCCTGATACAAGTTCAACTATTTAACCCATGGGTGGGGGAAGGAGATGGATTCATACCTTTTCTAAGAGTATTAACGCGTAAGTAAATTTAACGAACCTTGCAGGAATTCGAACTCGTCAGCTCGATATCTCATTCCAAGTCACTATCCATTAAACCAACCGTGCACCCGCACGCTTGAGAAAGAGCAATAGAGGAAACAAGAAAGAAGGAAAGATTTTGAATAAATCAAACTTTTTTTTTAGGTCCGCCTTCTAATCAAAATCCGCTTCTGCAGTGATAACATTTGGCGAGGTGAGAAGATTTCCGATAGAAACTGACTTCTTTATGGCGATAAATTTCAACGATTCTAAGCTACTTAAGGCGCATCCCGTTACCACCGACGCCGCGGCCGATGCGATCCTCTCCATTACAAACTTTGGCCCGCAACTTCTCAGTCGCCATCTTGTTATCCTTTGATCTAACTGATTTTCCTGCCGTCCAAGTTGACAGAAAACCAAATGTGCTGACGCGTTAGACTTCTTGAAGCGAAATCCAATGCCTTGTTGGACGCACTCTTTATCATTCCCTCGGTTATCGTCTTGCAAACAACGAATGTTCACAGTCAACCAAGCAATTTACTGCAAGAACACAAAGACCTTTGTACAGGCAGTGATTAAATGTATTTCTGAATTACAGAGCGTCGTTTTTTTTTTAGTTTTTTTGTTTGTTTTTTTGCTTCAGTCATCAGTGCTTCGGTCAAAAAGAAAAATGTATTAAAAACGGTAATTCACATATCTTTCCTTACAATAAATGCCACTTTTCTCAAGTTAAATTCTAGTAATTCGTAGAATTCTTCAACTTTCTTGTCATCATTCTCTAATGTTGGAGCATAGGCCTGGATGATGCTCATGTTGTATGGTCTGGCTAATGCACGGATAGAAATAAGTCATTGATTCGCTTCAGTATGGGCATGATAAGTTAGCTACTGTGAAAGATAGTATCAGGTTATCAATGAAAAAATTTACAATAGGAACATGGAACATCTGCACACTGCCCCCCCCCCCGGAATAACCCCAAAACTTACCCATGAATTAAAACATTGTCGTAGGGACATCATTGGGATGTCTGAAGTCAGATGGATTGGAGTCTGTCTATATTTCTGAGACGAGGTGTTATGTACACTATTTACATTAGTCGGACTATTGTCCTCATCTTTGTCGCCATATTTATTACAACGTTTCGGCCGTTGTAGCTCCACATGCCTTTTCAGGTGGTTGGAATTTCGAACTGAACCCTTTATTTCGATCACTCTGAAAATTCTAGTTCCAAATGCCATGTTTGATGGATGACATCATGAAACATTGTGGAACTAGAACAGTCTAACCAGTGATCGAAAATAATTTTCGAAATTCCAACCACCTGAAAAAGGCCGGAGCGTACAACGGCCGAAACGTTGTGACAAATATGGCGACAAAGATGAGGACAATAGTCCGACTAATGTAAATACTGTCAGATGGATTGGTTTTGGAGAAACAATTACACAAGAAGGACCTAAAATTTGGTTTTCTGGAGATGAGAAGTGGGTGCAGTGTGAAGATGTTCCATGTTCCTGTTGTAAATTTTTCCGTTGATAACCTGATACTATGTTTCACAGTAGCTAACTTACGATGCCCGTCCTGAAGCGAATCAATGACTTATTTCTATCCGTGCATTAGCCAGACCATACAACATATGCATCATCCAGGCCTATGCTCCAACATTAGAGCATGATGAAAAGGAAGTTGAAGAATTCTACGAATTACTAGAATTTACCTTGAGAAAAGGCCTCTGGAAAGACATCACCATCATACAAGGAGATTGGAATGCCAAGGTAGGATCGGATGCATACACAAACTGGGCAGGAACAGTTGCAAGATTTGGTATTGTGGGAGACAAACGAAAGATTCAGCATTGGGGAGATGAAAGCTAATGACACTGTGTGTAATTTCTTTCCTTACAATAAATGCCACTCCATGTTGGTGCTTCTCCAGAAAACCAAATTTTATGTCCATCTTGTGTAATCGTTTCTCCAAAACCAATCCATCTGACATCAGACATCCCAATGATGTCCCAACGATAATGATTTAGTTCATGGCTTCTTTTTTTTTCTGTTTTGCTTTCATTTGTATGATATTATCATGTTTTTTCACCATTCTTCACATTTCAAAACATCGTCTATGCTGTTTGGCTTCATTAATTTGGTTTTCAATTTCCTGAAGATATTGGTTTCTCAGAGCATTAACTAGATTTTTTTTTATTTTCTTTGTTAATTGTTTAGTATTCTCCTTTCCATTTTGTCTTCTTCTGTTTGTTTCTTTCTTCTATCAATGTTTTCAAATGAGAATTATTGTCCCATGGGAAGATCTTTTTCTGTCTAGTTATTCTTACAACACATACTTTGGCTAAAGGAGACACTGTTACATTATTTGATTCTGTTATGTTGTTTTAATGAAAATCTAAGGACATAATTTTGGACTCTAGTATAAGATAGAACACTACTTATACATTTTTATTTTTAAAGGCTTGGATATTATACATAGGTATCTTTTTTAGTTTATGTGAGCTATTTTGTTAGCTGGTGTTGTTAGTTTTGTAACAAAAAGTCTTCAAAGTATGCTTCTTATAAATAAAATCAGTAATTAATATACGAAAGACAATGAAAAATAACAAAGGAATAAAATTTCAAATTAATTCTATTTCTAAAAGCTTAATAAATTTAGAATTAAGTATTACATAGTAAATGTTAATAAGTCTGCTGGAAATAGGATTAAAGCTGATGACACTGTGTGTAATTTCTTTCCTTACAATAAATGCCACTCCATGTTGGTGCTTCTTCTCATCTCCAGAAAACCAAATTTTATGTCCATCTTGTGTAATTGCTTCTCCAAAACCAATCCATCTGACCTCAGACATCCCAATGACAGACCGTTGTGGAAAAGATTTAGTGTGGCTTCTGTATTCGGATCCATCCTACGATTAAAAAAGTCAAGGGGATGATGATGATGATGATGATGATGATGATGATGATGATGGTTCACATATCGGAATTTCTAAGATGATTTATCATTATATGCATTCGAACTAATGTCCTCAGCTTTGTTGTTATTATCATAAAGTTTTGGCCATTTTGTCCTCCGGCTTTATTCAAGTGGCTGTCGATCTATGTAACCTTCGGGGAATTTCGAACTGAATCCTTGAACTGAATCTACAGGAACAGATCATTCTCGTCCTGCCGTCCCTGTGTAGGAATATCTCGTTCCTATTTAGTACTTCTCAATAATTACTCGCCTTCAGCCTATGTCTGTACTAAAGGGTGCCCAGTAAAAAAAAAAACAAAAAAAAACATATCATTGTTTTAATAATTGACCTTGAATAACCTTGAATAAATTTCTTAAATATCCATGACCTTGAATAATTATTCGACTTTCGCGTAATTACTTTACTCTGATTGGTTCTTTTATAATTGGTTAAGGACTGCTCACTGATTGGTTCTTTTATTATTGAATAATTGCTGTTTGATCTTGCGACTCGTCATTTAAAGATTATTTGCAGACAACTGTCGTCTTTCGTTCTTCCCTTCTCGTATGGCTAAACAACTCACTGATTTTCAGCGTCAAGTTATCGTACTTTTCAAAGAAAAACATCCGACGTGCGGATTGGCGAAATGTGCAGAAATTCTTCCTGGATTTTGTCAGTCATCACCAGTCTTCATCGGTTGTCTCATCTCTTTCTGAATTTACCACTTCTTTTTTTTTACTGGGTACTCTGTATTACTCAGCGCGAGAATTGAACCAGATTAATGTAACACATTTATTATCATTGAACGGGGTATTGATAAAAGCATTTCTTAACATTGCAGGTGAGGATCAGTAAGGATTACCTTCCAGTTGCGTAACCCATTCCCATAAAAAAATCTCCGATTGAGGGTGTCCTCAAATATTTAGATGTTACTCTTAAATCGCCTTGACTGACTCATTCTTCAAACTTGAAAAAAAGACAACTCACGAGACATACCTACCTGAAAATCTCTTATAAATCTTGCTCATGAACAAAGAGATACAGTGTGTCTTCCTGCAGTGGACATGCATAATATGGCAGGTTGATTTTGGAACCGTGGTATTGCACTCAATTTGAAAGTGAGGTTTGGCATGATAAATAATGACAAAATGTTTTTTCTAAATCATTACCGTTTTTTTTTTTTTCTTTTTTTTTTTTTTGAGGAAATGCATTTAAAGATTAAGTTTAGGTTCAAATCTGAAGAGTTGAAAATTCATTTTGATGATCAGTGAAAGTGTCAACGCTGTCAAAAAATTCCAATAAAATACCAAAAAATTGTCATGGAAAAAAATGTGTAGATATAAATTTTAAAATATTTTTCAATTGCAATTTTTGCCTCGTTCTCAGTAAATCAAAGAAAAATAAATCAGAATTATAAATAATATAAAAATATTAACTTCATAAAGGGAAAATGGAGATTAAATACAATGTATAATATATATTTAAATATATTTTCCATTCAGTGTATCTGATACAAAACATATCAAATTGGATTTATCAGTCAGTTTGTAAGCCAATAAAATTCAGTATATTTTTCAGACAATCTTTAAAACTAAATGATTATAAGTCAGTAAAAATTATGAATTATTAGTGTCAGTATCACACCAAACTACAGCTTTCGAACTAAGCGCAACGCTCATTTTCTAAAAAAAAAAGTGAGAAATCCATCCTTCCTCATGCCAAACTTATGATCAATCAACGAAAAAATAAATTTCTTATACTGAA
The DNA here is from genome assembly GCA_903632075.3 of Acanthosepion pharaonis. NCBI lineage: Eukaryota > Metazoa > Mollusca > Cephalopoda > Sepiida > Sepiidae > Acanthosepion > Acanthosepion pharaonis. The sequence goes on along the minus strand of CAHIKZ030004810.1, from coordinate 4,348,069 downwards.
TGAAATATTTACTGTAGCCCACTTTAGTTCACGTATATATTAACACCTCAAATCAGTTAAGGTCAGAAGCAATGAGAGCCATGTCTGGTATGGCATCATGGCGTTTATTATTATTATTATTATTATCATTTTCTTTGATTTCTGGTGTTTACACATTTCTTTCCGGGTCCACCCAGGGACCTAAGGTTAGAAATGGCGTCATGACACTTTCCACTAACAAAAAAAAAAAAAAAAAAAAAATTTAAATTACATAGATAAAGCCCTTCGTAAGGTGTGGGCTGTACTTGTCAGAACAATTTTTTGTATCTCCTTGAGGCATGGACTTCCAGGAATCCCTTCAATTAGTCTACTGCAATCTTTTCCAACCAGTCCTAGGGCTCCAACTACAACAGGGATTGTTGATGTTCCCATATGCCACATTTTCGAGATTTCTATTTCAAGGTCCTTGTACTTTGACAACTTTTTGAATATCTCCAAAGATACATTGCAGTCAGCAGGGACTGCCATTATTATTATTATTATTATTATTATTATTATTATTATTATTATTATTATATCCTTGGATTTCTGCTGTCTACACATTTCCTTCCGGGTCCCGACCAGAGATCTAAGATCAGAATAGGCTTCATGACATTTTCCACTAATCATTTTTGTAAAAACAAAAAAAAAAAAAATACTAAGACTACACGCATTTACCTAGATAAAGCTCCTCGTAATGGTTGAGCTGTACATGTGAGTACATTTTTTTGTATTTCTTTAAGGCATAGGCAACCAGGAATCCCTTCAGTGAATCTATCGGAATTTTTTCCAATAAATCCGTGGACTTCAACTAAAACTGGAATTATTGATGTCCTCATGTGTCACATTTTTTAGATTCCCACTTCAAGATCCTTGTATTTTAATAGTTTTCTGAAGATCTTCAAAGATACATTAGAATTTGCCATGTCAATAAGAAAGCACATTCTATTTCTGTGGTCTTTTATTACGATATCTGGCCGATTAGCTTTGATAGTTCTGTTTGTGTTTATTGTTTAAATCTCATAAAATGGTTACAGATTCTTTGTCTATAACCAAGTCTGGATGATGTTCATAATAGTTTCTTGCAGTTTCCTTCCCGTAAAAATTGCATATTTTCCCAGTTCGGATATTGGCCCACTCTATCATGCCGAGTTTTAAATTCGTTGGGTGCTAACACTGTGCATTTTGGTCAATTGTTTCTATATATTTATCACAGAATCTGCACAATTTTTCAGTAAGTGTGCTTGGTAATTTCTAGTTAGCAAACATTGATCCTGTGCAGTAAGAATAAACACTTCGCTTTCAGTTTTTAACCCTGCCCTACCTAACCACTGATAGGTACAGGGTTTGTCTACACCAGCTTGTTTAGTACGGGCAGTGTATTCATCATGAATAGGTTTATCTTGCCATCGTTTCTGCATTTTGTACATTGCATTTGCTTTTGTTTTCTTTATTTTTGAGATTCTTTGCTATTGCAGTGGATGCCATTATGGTTTATTTGCATTTCTTCGCCCACATGAAATTCCCTTTTGAATTTGTTGGCTTCCTTTCTTACGGAATAATTTTTCATATTTTTTCATGTTCTTTGACACAGATTATCATTCAGTCTTCTGCAGTTTCCAGTTATCTTTGAAGACCGATTCTTGTGGCTTTGTAAGACAATTCTCGTTGAAATTATTATTATTATTATTGAGTAAGAGTGCAAAGGGAACTCGGTTTATTTCAGTTCGAAATGGGTTGAGGTAGATATCATTTTTACAAACATTTGTGCCTATACAGATTGTTCCAATAACTTCGACCAATTTTAAATGTGAATTAAGTTTAACCGTTTAATGATTTTTTTCTTTCAGTCTTGGCTGACATTTGGGCGATATTATTTTTCACACATAATTGCGTTTATATCTTCAGGAATAAGATTACAAATTCATGATGAACGAGATTTCGCGCAATTTAGTTTCATTTTTTTTTTTTTTTTACTATTTGAATAAAAAATATATTTCTTGTATATAATACCAAAATAACACTAATTAATCGGGGATGCCAATTAAATTTTACCGTTTCCCACAGATCATGCCCTCAAAAAAATGAAGAAAAAGAAAATCATAATCAGCAAATTTTAATAACAAAGTGTATTCCAATAACTTGGGCCGAATTTAAATGTGAATTAACTTTAAGCGTTTAATATTTTTTTTTCTTTTTCTTTCAGATTTGGCGGACATTTAGGCGATATTATTTTTCACACATAATTGCCATTACTTAAATAACATGATCCAACAGAGAAATAAATAAATTTTCACCAATAACACTGAATTATTTACTGCTGACTTTGATCCGTCTTAATGAAACACCCTTTATTATTTTAATTCCTCTAGTTCGTCAAAAACTGTGGGCATTTTCAGTATGTTAAATGAAATTATAGATTTTTAAATAGAATTTAATTTTATTCATATTAAAATATCTATAAAGCCTAAATTACTTAACTTTTATCATAATAGATTGAGAAATAAAAGGTGAATTAAAAATCTATCCATCTTAAAACATCTCCATCTGCAGAATTGCCAATCTCGGTTTCATCTATTCAGTGGTTTCCTGGGTATGATGATAAACTACATACATTCGGCAGCAAGACCTCTGATTAGAAAGTTTTGAGGAACGTGGAACCACCTCTTCATTGTTGTTGTTCCCTGGTTTACCGTGACCCAGGGTGGGAGCACCTGTTAGGTTCCCAGCTATGAATAAATAGTTAACCCCCAAACTGGGGTTAAAACACTATGAAAATGTAAAAATAAGTTTTATAGTAAAAAAAAAACGGCAATATATTTTTGAAAAAAAATATTACCAGCAATACATTCGAGAAAACAAAATTATTACCAGCAATACATTTGAGAAAACAAAATTATTACCAGCAATACATTTGAGAAAACAAAATTATTACCAGCAATACATTTGAGAAAACAAAATTATTACCAGTAAAACACTTGAGAAAACAAAATTATTATCAGCAATACATTTGAGAAAACAAGATTATTAGCAGCAATACATTTGAGAAAAAAATACTAGAAATATATTAAAAAAATACCAGCAATAAAAATCTAACCCACTTGAGATTTATTTGTCGTAAAACAAAACAATTCGAACCTATTGGCTTCATCAGAGAAACTATTATGCTTTAAAGGTGTAAAATATTAACAAAAATTGACATATAGATAATTTTTTAATTAATGACATTATTATGTCAAAAATGTAATCATTTTTCATGCCGTCGAAATCATCACATTCTGAAGAGAAAATACAAGTTAATTGTTATAGTGGAACAACCTATCACACCCCGACAGTGATTGGTCAGTCTAAAGAGGCGTAAATGAGGAGAAAATAAAAGACGTGACGAAGTATTGTAGTAGCAGTACCACTACGGAACTCCGTGACGTATCTCCCGTTTTATTATTATTATTATTATTATTATTAAGAACTCTTACTTATTGTACTATCCATACAATATAACCCATGTTATTTGTTTTACCTAATTCCTGTAATTAGCGTAATCTTTCCACTCGGAATTACCTAGTTGCTTATATCATATTATCCACGATATAACATTAATAATAATAATAAAAAAAAAACAGTTTCGTTCTTTAAAGACTGAAATGCTTGTCTAATTCATTTAATTTTTACAGTTAGTTTGTTGGAAAAGTTAGATATATTCTCAGTTGGGAGTAGTTGCGTGCCATATATTAGACGTACGTTGTCGACTAAAGAAAAATAACTTTATAAAGTCCAATTCTACGTGGATGCTAATGAAAGTTCATTTTTCTTGTATATTTTAGAAAGAAATGTTTTCTTTAGTCGCAAAGATAAATTTTTTTAAAAAATATTTTTCTTCTTTGCTTTGTGCCCTATCGTTCAGGGCGTGGTCGATCATGACTCTCCACAATTTCATCTCTTTTGTAGCCCTTAGCAATGTTTGTCTTTTTGCTATCTTTCCTTTTACCGAACCCTTTACAGAAGCTAATCAAGGAAGGTAATGCTCTGTTTTCCCCTCTGTCTCATTTGCCTTCTGTCTGCTCTGTGAATGTCCAACAGAAAAGCCTTCTTTCCTATTTATATGCCCTAGAAATCTAAAGTATTTCTTTCTTGATGTTAAGCATAAATATCCGTTTTTTTTCTTCCTTTTCCCGAAAACCTCGTCGTTGCTCACATCTTCAGTCGACTGTCTCTATTTCTGTTTTCGCAAGCCTCTTCTTAATCTGTGATGATATTGTTCAACATTCACTGACATATAGGAAGACTGATATTACATAACATTTCAGTAGTTTAGACAATTTTTTTTAACCGCCGAGTTAAACGAAATGGATTTCGCCGATATTTTAAACTTAAGCTATTTTTGTTTCAGATCAGATTATTAAACTTTAAATCAGTTAATATTCCTAAAATAAAGTTTCAGAAAATATATTTTATTTTTTCTTTGCGATGATGGTGGCTAAAAATGGCGCTAAACTCAGCGATGTTTAGTGCTTTCGAAACAAAAACTCCTTCCAGTCAATTTAAATTAGTTTGGAAATACAGCAAACTAGTTTGCTTATTGGGAATATTAAATTTAATCTATTAGCTTGAAATTGAAGCAAAATAAATGCTTCAAGAAAGATTTTTCATTTTAAATGTTAGGCAATACTTTTTTGTGGACGTACCTACTTTTATACATATCTACTTTAACTGTAATGTCCATTCTTTTTATTTAAGCTGCAAACTTTTTGTTGAGCTATTCCTCAATTTGATTTGTTCCTATTTTTTTGTGCAGTGTCCTATATTCTGTGCTTCATCTTGACATTGTTTGCTGTTTCGTTTTCATCCTCTAGTTCATCGTATCTGCCTTTAACACTGTCCGTATACTTTTATTTAAAATGCGGATCATCCCGGAGTCTGATGTATTTCAATTAAGGGGCTACCTTGTCTTTCTTCAATTTCCGGAGTTTTCCTCTAAGATTAGATTAGAAGATGGTCGCTCCCGCAGTCAGCACTTAGGTATGTTTTAAAATGTAAAACTGCATTCACGAATCTCTTATTGATCATTATGTCGTAGATTTAGTTCTTCGTTTTTCCTCCTGGGCTTCTTCATGTCCATATACGACTTGAGTGTTCTTAAAACCAGTTGTTAACTACTATCTGATCGTTCACTGGGTAACATTGGACCCATTTTTATCCGTGTTCATTGCCAGTTCCTAGTCCGAATTTGATCATCTGTCTCATTCCCCACTTTGGCATTCAGGTCTAACATGGCGATTGTAATTTCCTGCGATTTGAATTGAAGCTTGGTTTTGTCTAGCGTACAGTAAAACTTTTCAATTCCTTCTTTCGTACTTCTGTCAGTTCATAGACAACTACAATTGATATGTTAAAAGGCTTCTCTTTCTTGTTTAGCTACAAGAATTCTACGAAATAGTTGATACTATCCCAGAACACATTTCTTCATGTCTTGGTTTAATATAAGTTATACTCCTCTCTCATTTTCCTCTCCGCCTGTATATGTAATCCTGTGTTTTTCGTTGACGAAATCTCTATTGTTTGTCCACCACGTTTCACATACGACCCAAATATTAACATTTAACCTATTCATTTTCTGCTTTATATTCACTAACAGGCCACGTTGATTCAGTTTTCTGAAATTCCATACCCACAAAAGTATTTTTGTTTGATGCGAACAGCCGCTGGATGACGGTCCGGTGACACCTGTCGGCCACGTCTTTCCTTACCGCGCGAGGGGTCAATTCCAAGGAGTCTGGCCCCCTTCACGACGTTGTTCTTTATAGTTTTATACGTTCTTAAAATAGTGTCTCAATTTCCCGGTGAAGAATTTTAGACATGACGATATTCCTAGCGTATTTAACCATGCGTAGAGGAATTTCAGACCAATCTACTCTCTTTCTATTTTTCTTCTGTCTCTCTCTCTCTTTATATATATATATATATATATATATATATATAGAGAGAGAGAGAGAAAGAGAGGAAGGGATACCAAAAAGTTCTTGGTCTGACAAAGCAATAATTTCCAAAGTAAATCTGATGTTTGCCCATTCGGACAGATTTTGGGAAGGAGTAAGACTTAGAACTTTTAAACACTCACTTATATATACAGGGTCTGACGGATAAATTTTCGTCTAAATGGTGCAAAAGAAATAACACTGACATCTCATCTTAACAGATATATTTACCAAAATCACAAAAAAATATCTTGAAATGCTAAAGAGTAAATTTATTCAATAATATCGTCATACGACTTCGGAATCTCCTGCATATATTCTGGACAGTTTCATTAAGTTGGTGAATGCTGCCATAATCCTTTATATGTAATTCACTTATATGCTCTGTAATCAATATATTGAGCTCTATTTTATGGATCAATTCTAATATTTTAGATTATTAGGATTCAATTGGATTACTTACCCACAGAATTATATATATATATATATATATATATATATATATATGTGTGTGTATGTATGTATGTCATCGTTTTTGAATTCAGTTAGACATCTAAATTGGGTACCTTGTGCAGGCTAATGAGCCCTGTTACTTAATTCATAGCTGGATTGTGTGTACGCGCGTGTGTGTGTGTTATACATGTTTCATTGACTGTAAGAGACAATGAAAATGTTATTAAGCTTTTAAAATGTTCTTACAGTTTTCCTTTTGGATTCTCCAAGGGAGTGCATAAACTGTTCGAATGATTATTGTCCCAAGCGCTTTCGGCTAATCCTTTACAACGAACCACTTGAAAATGGCTAACGAAATATCCGAAAGCACTTGGGATAAGGGTTTCCTTGTTCGTCATATATATAATAACTTTAAATCTTATTTTAATGGATACCCGTGTTTGAGTTGACGTTCTGTTTATTTATTAAACAATATATTTATTTATTTTCGCCTACCGGACTAAATATTCGAGAGAAATTTGCCGTAAAACGCAATAATGATGAATATATTGGGTTGGTGCATAATTATCAGGCGTTTTTCAAACAATATTTATTATGAAAAAAAAATAAAAATAACAATTCAACAATAACATTTTTGAATTATTATTTCGAATGATTATCGATACACATTTTTATAACCTGAAAATAAAGTAATATTTTTATTTTAAAAAAGCAAACAAAACAGCAATTTTTTATAAACAAATAATTCGCCTACAAAAACGCCTGATAATTATGCACCAACTTAATATTAAAGATTTCAACAGGTAAAGAGGCGCTATTTTAGCCTTTGGCAGATTGCGCATCTCACGTGAAGTTCAATTGCTATGCATTTTTCTAGCGGTTTCTTTTTTCCCCAGGCGGCTGAGTGTTTTTGATCAAATCACCATCTCCAAATAGATTGCCACCGAAAGCTGAAAAGCATCTATCTGCCAGCAAATGGTATTAAATTAAATCCTCTTAGTCTGGTTGCCATCAAGGCTGAAGAATCGAGACTACTCTGATATCTAACCCAGAGCAAGAGAAAAAAAAATATATATTCATACATTTCCCAAAGGAATTTTTGCGAAAGTGAACATCGAACTCGTCCAGAACTCGAACTCGGTACGTCAATTTCTTTTTGAGAGCCACTGCACATTTATAAATCTATCATTCCTCGTTGTTTGAATATTTCTGACATATCTGGTCTTGTGCTCCTGATATATATTTACAGACTCTTGAAAATACCCACCCCCAAAAAAAAAACGTAACTGCAATGTTATTGGTCTTGATTTGGCATCTCAGCTTCAGTTTCTATCCAACTTAAAACTATCTGCCTTAATGTAGCTTTCCTGTGCCTTTTTCTATAAATACTGTCATGGTAATTGTTCTGACGAGCTTTCTGCTATGGTACCTAAACTTTATGAATTTGAGTGCAGTACTAGATTGGCGGTAAGGTCTCACCATTTTACACTTGAAACGACTAGATGTAACTGTAAGTTCTATGCTAACAGTTCCTTCTATCGCACTTCTCGCTTGTGGAAATCTCTTTCGGCTTTTTGCTTCCCAGTCAACTTTGATCTTCAACGATTTAAATGCAATGTCAATCGTTATTTTTGTCTTCTTAATTCCCGTTCTTTTATTTTCCTCTCTCCTTAATAGTAGTTTTTTTTTTTCATATTCTCTAAGATTTGTTAACTTCTTTCGTCCTAGTGGCTTTATTGCCTTGATTTGGGTGACATGCCTAACACAAAAAGACTAATGATTGCCCTACTAACTTTTAGCAGTTAATAACAAGAAAAACTGTCTACGTGTTGGGGGTTTAATAATATATTACAACGACTAACATCTGGACAGGGTGCTGCAAAAAATCTGTTTGAGTGTTTGAACTTTTTCGTTTTTAAATTTTACTTTGACAATTTTATAATGAAAATAAAGTGCTACAATGGAGATTGGCTATAAAAAAAAAAAACATGACGTATTTTATATTTCAATGTTATAATATCTCGAATGTCTAATATTCTGTGCATACAGATCTGAATATATGTATATATGTACGTAAGCATGTTACCCCTAAAATACCTGTCATCAAAAATTAGCTTCTCATTTTGAGACCATAACTAGTTTTAGAAATTGTATTCAGGACCAATTTTGTAGACGTCAACGAGACAAAAGGAAAAGACTTGAAAATGAGACAGCAATGGGACGGGGTAAAAGATTGAAGATAAGAATAGTTGTAGGTTGAAGTGCTTTCATCATGAAACAAGTGTGAACTTATTTCATGTAAGTGTCCGTTAAGGGATCCTTTCAGTAAAAAATGAAAGGTCTTCAATCAGGTGGCCCTTATTTTTTGATTGAGGTGGGTGGGGGGGGGTCAACTTTATGCGATTAGTTCATGAGGATGGCAGTGAAATAAGTTTTACGCGGGACGGTGTGTGTTTTGGAACTGAGAGTTAATGTACGGATGTGATTAAAATAGGAGAAAGCAAAAAGAGAAAAACAAGATAAAAAAAAAAGGGAGGGAAAACGAAAGAAAGATTGAGTGAAGAAGAAAAAGAATAAGTGAGAAAAACAGTAGAAGAAAGAAAAGAACGGAAGAAAAAGAAACGAAAACCTAAAGAGAAATTGAAATAATAATAAAGTTTAATTTTTTTTACTTCCATTTTTTTTCTTCTTTTTTTTTTTTTTGAGAAAAGAGGAAAAAATAAGAATGAGAAAAGAGGAAGGAGAAGAAAAAAATCACGTTTCGTTTGAAGGAGATTTTACAGTTGGTGAGGTGAGTGCGAATGCATATATATATATATATATATATATATATATATATATATATATATATATATATATATATATATATAAAGAAAAATCGCTTGAGGATGAAATGGAACTAATGTCTTTAATTTAATCACAAAATTAAATTCGTGGCTTTTAGCTTCCATTTTGAAACATGGTTAGAACTGTGTAGCGAAAAAAACATATTTTAAATCAATTAATTTATAATATATATATATATATATATATATATATATATATATATATATATATATATATATATATATATATATATATATATATATATATATATATATATATATATATATATATACATATATATATATATATATATATATATATATATATATATATATATATATATATATATATATATATATATATATATATATATATATATATATATATATATATATATATATATATACAAATGAGAGTAATTTTATTTAAAATTATTTACTCACCAGTATATATTACTTATCATTGTCTGAAGAGACACAAAGTGCCGAAACACGAAAGCTACTGTGTTATTGTTCTAATTTCTTATAATAATATATATATATATATATATATATATATATATATATATATATATAGTTAGTTAGTTAGTTTATGAAAAACTAGGTAATCCGTTATGGGGTAAATCCAAGGAGGATAAAATCCAGAGAGCTCAATGTAAATCCAGAGCAAATAATTTAAATAAAAAAACAGACCACTTTAAGGTGCCATGTAATAAATTATTTCAACAGTCCTTTAAAAGGGCTCTGGTGAAATAATTTATTACATGGAACCTAAATGGTCTGTTTTTTTATTTAAATTATATATATATATATATATATATATATATATATATATATATATATATATACACCGGGTGAAGTAGCAAAATATTCTAATTGTTAGATAAAGGTTTGAACCGTTGTATCTTCGAAATGATTAAAGATATCTTACTGGAATTCACCGATGTTTTTATAACACTATAGATCTCTAATTTGGTCAATAAGAATGTATAATTACTCTCCAAGCTTAACAGAAGAATCGTGAAATAAACGAAAATGAAATGTTCATCATTAATTAATCATAGCTAAGGATCGGGAGCTCATGAAGGATTGAAATAAAGTTCATATATATATATATATATATATATGCGACTCTGACCAAAGGAGAAAACAATTCATTACGACAATATGTTTAGAGACCGTCTTGATCGTCAGGTCGTCCAGAATAAATTTGCGGCCTGGTTCTTTCTTTTTTAGAGATATCTACTAAGAAAAGAGATGGAAAGAAAAAAAAATGTAAAAAAAAAAATTAAATTCCCAGCATCCCTCCTTCGTGCGCATGTATAATCGCACCAACATAGCAAAGTTAGTCCGATAAAATCCTACAAGACGAAATGCGTCGCAAGAAAATTTTCCCCTTTGTCATACAGTTTTCCCTATATATATATATATATATATATATATATATATATATATATATATATATATATATATATATATATTGATTTAGTTTTTTTTATACAATTTCTCATGTGATCTTATAATTTATTTCTTTTCGTAGTGAATGTATATTTTTATATAAAAACTGTCCAGTTGTTCTTTTTTGTCGAGCGATTTCGGCAATACATTTAGCCATTTTCAAGGTTCAGATATATTAACTGTTAACAAGTAATAGATTGTTGTATGTATGTATATAATGTTTCTTGTTGATAACACAAATGTAATAGCATTGTCTACATTTAAAAAAGGCTAACAATTATGGTAGTCTTATTAATAAAAACAAAAAACCAACACTCAACAATATCAGCTATGAACACGGACACACTATCTTGACCGTGTTTTGAAATGAAGTATTATATAAATACATACATACAACAAACTGTTTCTTGTTAACAGTTAATATATTTCAACCTTGAAAATGGCTACATGTATAGCCGAAAACACTCAGAAAGAAAAGAACAATTTGACAGTTTTTATATAATTTATCATCTGAAAAGAAAAAAAAAGAGATCACATGAGAAATTGCCTTAAAATTAAATCAAAGCACCCATTCAATGAAACGTGCAGAAAAAGGTTTGCTTCCTATATACACAAATATATATATATATATATATATATATATATATATATATATATATATATATATATATTTGATAGATGTGAGTTTGTGACCCTCACATCTATCCAACCAAATATGTTAGCTCTATCTCTGATATTGAGCGCTTTCTAATAAGTACCGCGCATATAATATATAAATAATTATACATATATATATATTTATTTATATTTATATTCACTTTTCACATATATATATATATATATATATATATATATATATAAAGACATTTTATGTTTATACATTCTTTTTTATAGATACAAATATTTAAGTAAATGCTCTGTTTATAATAAACAGTATTAACAACATTTACCGGCCTGAATGTCCGAGAAATTGTCATAGAAAATATGTGTCCTGCAAAAGGAAACGAACCTGTATTCTATCATATAGCCTGACGTGCTTTGACCGATTTTGCCACAGAGGGGCGTTTCGGTTAGCAATGTTGATTTTACTGTTTTTAAACTACAATTTTCCATGATTTTCTCACGTACATTCATATCTGCTCGATGCGTATCCAAATGTAAACAAATGACGTCACACATTATGAAATAGACAAAGTCCGACAATTATTTTAAGACATTTTTGTGTTTATACATTCTTTTTTTTTATAGATAATTTCTTAAAATAATTGTCGGACTTTCTCTATTTCATAATATATATATATATATATATATATATATATATATATATATATATATATATATAGAGAGAGAGAGAGAGAGAGAGAGAGAGAAATATAGAGAAAGAAATATAGATCGATGCCATTAATTTAAAAGGTCTAGAGCGAGCTTTAAACCCAATAGTTGACCGAAGCAAGAAGCCACATTGAGGGTATTTTAGGATCTGCTCGGTGATTTAATAAATAGTAATATTTATCTATAGTATTAAAAAAGTAGTTAAGTTTAGGCAGTAAGGATTTATGAAGACGTTTTTTTTTATTAATTTAACCAACATAGTGCGTCTGTTTAATCTTTTATTGTATTTTTCAAATTTTCGAAATAGGTGGTACATCCAAATCAGTGTTGTAGATAAAATGTCCAAAGCTCATGTCTGTAATAATAATAATAATGTTTAAAAATTTCAGATAGAGCATATCTGTCAAGGACATAAAGACAACAGGAAAAACTTTTCTTAGCCAACGCGTTTCGTCCTCTGAGAGACTTTATCAAGGAAAATGATAAAGTCTCTCAGACGAAACGCGTCGGCTAAGATACGTGTCACAACTTGGTAACCGAGGTCTGTAATAACAACGACAACTCAGTTTTGTCTATCGGCTTCCCTCTTCAGAAGCGATACTCCTGCTTTTCATTCACACATTCACAATATGGCCGACAGGGTACTTACAATACTTGAAATGGTGCCTCTGTTTCCTTAGTTCCTGCTTACAACAATAGGTTTTGCTTTCGCCTTTATTCAATAATAATAATAATGAATCCTTTTTCTTTTGGTACCAACAACCTACTTTTAACACTAAACAAATCTATCTATCTATCTATCTATCTATCTATCTATCCCAGTCTCTATCTATCTATCTATCTGGACACCTATATATAAGAAGTGTTAGACGAACATACTCTTGTATATATAGTTTAAACGATATATACAAGAGTATGTCCGTCTAACACTTCTTACGTATAGTAAAGAGAAATAATGTCTGCAAAATGAGCTTTTCATTTTTTGCAAAATGCCCTAAAAATTCTCGC